>JAXCGZ010009051.1:0-14057 GCA_037179515.1 Halocaridina rubra
CTGGACTAGATCTCACTTGATTTCATTGGAGAATTGGATGTTAAGCCACGCCCTGCCCCTGGGGGTATTTAAAGAACCACCCAGGGCAGAGACAGTTAGTTAGAGTTAGAGACCGGGCCTTGCCAGCAGCAGAGTTAAAACAGTCAGCTGAGTTAGCCTCCCCCTCTTGGGGGTAGGACTCAGGGATTAGTCGTGACAGGAACTGTAGTAATAGGAGCTCTGAGTACATAGATGTTAAAATAAGAATAAACTGTGAATAAGAAGATGTCTTTCACCAACCACGCTACCATAATTATAAGTATATATACGTAGGAGGAAAATTCCTACGTCAGTGGTGACACTCGGTGGGATAATTAAAACTCCTACGTCAACATCTGCCAAAACAAGTCCTTCGCCAGAAGGCAACCGTCCTACCCCTTGGTAGAAAAGGGAGTCTGTGACGTAAAACCGAAACAATATATATATATATATATATATATATATATATATATATATATATATAGTGTGTGTGTGTGTGTGTGTGTGTGTGTGTGTGTGTGTGTGTGTGTGTGTGTGTGATTACCTAATTGTGATTACCTAATTGTGTTTACGGGAAAGAGCCCAAAGCTCGTATCTTCCCGTCTCCTCATCGGTTCCATTTTAGACTTAGTGATACTTATCATACCTGTCCTTAAAACTATGCATTGAGATAGCATTAACTACCTCCTCGCTTAGCCAATTCCAATTATCAACTACTCTTACACTAAAAAAGTATTTCCTTACATCCTGCAAAGAAGTTTTCTTACCAAGCTTCAAACTATGACCTCTAGTTCTAGAGCCAGCCATATCAAAATATCGATCCCTATCCACTCTATCATAACCATGAAGGAATTTAAAGACTGTCACCATATCCCCCCTCATTCTTCTAGCTTCCAGTGATGGTAAGTCTAATTCCCTCAGCCTCTCATCATAACTGAGATTGCGTATTTCTGGCACCAGTTTCGTGGGATGTCTTTGAACTTTTTCAAGCTTAGCTATGTGCTTTTTCAAGTGCGGATTCCAAAAGGGGGCTGCATATTCGAGTTTTGGCCTCACATAGGTTACATAAATATTTCTGAACATTTCCTTGTCCATGTGCCTGAAGGCTACCCTTACATTTGATAAGAATGCATATGCTGCCCTTACTATGCCATTTATATGTATTTCTGGAGACAAATCTGCCAGTATGTTTACTCCTAGATCTCTCTCATTTTCTGTCTCTTGAAGTTGTACTCCAGCCACCGAGTAGTCAAGCTTGGGCCCTCTTGCACTTGTACCCATGCTCATTACCTTACATTTTGAAGTATTGAATTTCATTAGCCACTTTTCTGACCACTCATGCAGATTATTTAGATCCTCCTGAAGTTCTCTACCATTGTTCTCGTTTTTTACTTTCTTCACAATCTTTGCATCATCTGCAAACATATTCATGAATGAATTTACAGACTCTGGTAGGTCATTTACATATACAAGGAACAAAAGTGGCCCTAAAACTGAACCCTGTGGAACTCCACTACTAACTCTTCTCCATTCAGACACTGAGTGTCTTACTCTAACCCTCTGTTCCCTTCCTTCTAAGTAAGTTTTTATCCATTCCAAAACATTTCCACCTATTCTAGCCATTGAGTGCAGCTTCCTAATAAGTCTCCCATGTGGAACAGTGTCAAACGCTTTCTGGAAGTCTAGGAATATGCAATCTGCCCAGTCCTCTCTTTCCTGTAAGATTTGGCTTACCTCATCATAAAATTCTAATAAGTTTGTTACTGTTGATCTACCTTCTCTGAAGCCATGTTGCCTCACTGACAAAAAGTTGAAGGATTCCAAGTGAAGAGAGATATGTTTCCTTAGTAGTTTCTCCATAACTTTGCAAACTATGCTGGTCAAGGAAACTGGTCTATAGTTCAGAGCCGTATCCCTCCTTCCCTTTTTGAAGATATGTATCACATTTGCTTGTTTCCAGCATCTTGGAATCTCCCCCGACTCCAGTGACTCCTTAAATATGATACTTAGTGCCACTGATATTGTGTTTGCGCATTTTTTAAGCACATGAGGGGATATGTCATCAGGACCTGTAGCTTTATGAACATCTAAATCCATCAGCGCTTTGCATACCTCTGTGGCTGTAAGGTTGATGTTCTTTAATACCGGCCCTTGAGCTTCTATCACTGCAATCTGAGGGGGTGGGGTATTTTCTACTGTAAATACTGACTGAAACTCCTTGTTCAATTCTTTGCAGATCTCTTCATCCGTCTCAGTGATGCTTCCATCCGCTCTCTTTAGCCTTAAAACCTGTTCTTTAACCTTCAGTTTTCCTCTGATAAAGCTGTGGAAAAGCTTGGGATTTTCTTTAGCCTTCCTGGTGATGTCCCTCTCATAATCTCTCTCTGCCCCTCTCCTTTTACTTAGGTAGTCATTTCTTGCTCTTTTGTAGGTTTGCCAGGCATTTATGTTTTTTCTCCTCCTATACCTTTTCCAGCATTTGTCTCTCCACTCCTTAGGTCTTTTACACCCATTATCGAATCAATTCTCTCTGGCATGAATTACACCTACTTTGGTGACAGGTATGCAGCAATCTACTATCTTCCCATATTTCTCACAAAAGATGTCATACATTTCTTGTACAGATTTGTTGTAAAATAAGGTTCTCCAGTCAATAACTGCAAAAAGCTCATTCATTTTGATGTAATCTCCTTTCGGATAGTTCCTCCTCATGTCCTCAGTGCCTCTACTCTCAGGAAGAATATCTTCAATGATATACTCCATCAACAACACACAGTGGTCACTCTTTCCAATTGGTGGTTCATACTCAATTTTTTCAATATCCAACACATTATCTGTGAACACCAGATCAAGTAGTGATGGCTCATCCCCACCCCTGGCCCTTGTTGGTTCCATTACATGTTGGTGTAGGAAATTCCCTTGTACGCAATCTAGGAATCTTGCCCCGAATGAGTCCTCACCACTGTGTGGGTCAAGATTTATCCAATCTATCTCTTTATGATTAAAGTCTCCCATAATCAAAATCATACATTTTTTTGCCGTGCCATGTTAACAACTGAGTTTGTGACTTCAATAGTACCTATATGACTTTCCTCATAAACTTCAAGCCTATATTGGTTCCTTGGTGGGTTGTATACAACAGTTATTATAATGCTCTCTGACCCAGTATTTATGCGAGCAACAAGAAATTCCTTGAACTCACTTTCTATAGCCAAGTTTATTTCTTCGACTTGAATCCTTTCACTTATGAGCAGTGATATCCCTCCACCAGTCCTCTCAGATCTTTCAACCCTTAGTATTCTGAAGCCCTTAGGAAAAACTGTGACACTGTTTATGTCCTCACTCAACTTAGTCTCTGTAATTGCTACTATATCTGCCTTACTGTTGTGAATCCTATCTTTTAATTCTACTGCCTTACCAGTTAATCCATCAGCATTTGTGTATAAAAATCTTAATGAGGCCTCATCCCCTGATCTTCTGTCATTATCTTCTTTATCTCCCCTTTGTCTGGAAGTACTCTGTAATGAAAATTTTTCTTCTCTTCTTCATTTCTTTCATCATTTAACCTTCTTGCCTCTTGCAACAAGTTTATGATCTTTCCCATCTCTTCCTGTGTTCTGTATCGTCTAATGAACACATCTTTGAATTCTTGAAGGTCTTTTAGACTTTTTTTTCTCAACAATATTTCCCTACATGTTTCCCCTCTCTCAAAGGTTACTTTTGTTGGTCTCGGCTTTCCTTCCCTCGAATATTTACCTAGTTGGTGTATGTTTACAATATCCTCAGGACCACATACTACTCCAAGCTTTCTTATCAGGTCTACAACCCTAGCTTTATTTTCTTCAAGTCTCCCCTGCCATGTTGGCTCCTGGGATTCGCTTATGCCTGAGATTACCACTGTCTTCTCCTTATCAAGTGCCTGTCTGATGAGTGGGTTTGCCCTTTCCATCACAACGTCTTTCATTTTTTCGATTACTGTCTCTTTATAGTCAACTGTTTGTATGTTTTCCAGTGCCACCACCTTTACAGCCTCTTTTACTGCCACATTCCCCTTTAGTGCATCAGCAAAGGAAGTTTTCATGGCATCATTTTCCATATTCAGCTCCTGGAACTCTTTTCTGAACTGTTCAATGTTTTCCTTAATCAGGACATTCCAAGAAGCAATCTCGTCTCTCTCAGAAGAGAGCAGTGAACTAACATCTAATTCCTTTAGGTTGTCATTCAGCTGTTTGTTTTTATCTTCTTGTTTAGAAAGTCTAGATTCTAGTTGACTCTTTTCCCCTTCCAGCTTCTTTATTCTTTTTTCTAGTTCCTTTCTCTCCTGCCCTTGTGCTTTATTTGCTTCCTCCAAAGATCTTATTTGCTCTCTGAGTGTTTCATTCTCTTTCATTTCTCCATCCATATTCCGAATTTTATCATCAAGGCTTATAACCATTTCCTCTAAATTCTTGATTTTCTGTTTAAGTCTCCTAATGGCTACCCCTCCTACCGACCCATGGATGGGAGAGGTTTGGGACAGAAATGGCGTCATTTTTATGTTCTCCCTCTCACAGAATATAGAAAGAAGATGAGAAAGAGGAAAAAAAAGAGAAAAACTTTTAATTAAGCTTCACACAGAATTTTTACATCTCCATATAAGTGCTATTTAGTGACTCAGTTTATCTCTTTTCTGGTAACACGTGTGTGTGATTACCTAATTGTGATTACCTAATTGTGTTTACGGGAAAGAGCCCAAAGCTCGTATCTTCCCGTCTCCTCATCGGTTCCATTTTAGACTTAGTGATACTTATCATACCTGTCCTTAAAACTATGCATTGAGATAGCATTAACTACCTCCTCGCTTAGCCAATTCCAATTATCAACTACTCTTACACTGAAAAAGTATTTCCTTACATCTTGCAAACAAGTTTTCTTACGAAGCTTCAAACTATGACCTCTAGTTCTAGAGCCAGCCATATCGAAATATCGATCCCTATCCACTCTATCATAACATGAAGGAATTTAAAGACTGTCACCATATCCCCCCTTACTCTTCTAGCTTCGAGTGATGGTAAGTCTAATTCCCTCAGCCTCTCATCATAACTGAGATTGCGTATTTCTGGCACCAGTTTCGTGGCATGTCTTTGAACTTTTTCAAGCTTAGCTATGTGCTTTTTCAAGTGCGGATTCCAAAAGGGGGCTGCATATTCGAGTTTTGGCCTCACATAGGTTATATAAATATTTCTGAACATTTCCTTGTCCATGTGCCTGAAGGCTACCCTTACATTTGATAAGAATGCATATGCTGCCCTTACTATGCCATTTATATGTATTTCTGGAGACAAATCTGCCAGTATGTTTACTCCTAGGTCTCTCTCATTTTCTGTCTCTTGAAGTTGTACTCCAGCCACCGAGTAGTCAAGCTTGGGCCTTCTTGCACTTGTACCCATTCTCATTACCTTACATTTTGAAGTATTGAATTTCATTAGCCACTTTTCTGACCACTCATGCAGATTATTTAGATCCTCCTGAAGTTCTCTACCATTGTGTGTGTGTGTGTGTGTGTGTACATCAAACAAAACTCACGTGTTTAGTCTACACCGCAACAGCATGTTATCTTATCTATAGATGTCCAACAGCATGCTAACGGAGAATTTCAGGTGATCTTTGTACATACAAACGATAACAAGATAATTAACATAAGCCACATACATTAAAGGAAATACATTATAGGAAGTTACTGTGGGTCTAAGATCCAAATGCAATTAAGAGAGAGAGAGAGAGAGAGAGAGAGAGAGAGAGAGAGAGAGAGAGAGAGAGAGAGAGAGAGAGAGAGAGAGAGAGAGAGAGAGAGAGAGAGAGAGAGAGAGAGAGAGAGAGAGAGGATGCAGATTTTTTTTTTTAAGAGCTATACACGTAAAACTTAAGCAAGAAAATACCTTGACAATAGAATATATATATATATATATATATATATATATATATATATATATATATATATATATATATATATATATATATATATATATATATATATATATTTATATATATATATATATATATATATATATATATATATATATATATATATATATATATATATATATATATATATATATATATATAGAGAGAGAGAGAGAGAGAGAGAGAGAATTAGAGAGAGAGAGAGAGAGAGAGAGAGGAGAGAGAGAGAGAGAGAGAGAGAGAGAGTGAGAGAGAGAGAGAGAGAGAGAGAGAGAGAGAGAGAGAGAGAGAGAGAGAGAGAGAGAGAGAGAGAGAGAGAGAGAGAGAGAGAGAGAGAGAGAGAGAGATACATGCATATATATATATATAATATATATATATATATATATATATATATATATATATATATATATATATATATATATATATATATATATATATATATATATATATGACTATTTATACCAAGAGAAGCACTTGGCAGCAATCTAAATAATTATATTGATCTCGAAGGAAAAGAAACAACTGAGCTGGCAAAGTACAGTACTTGTGAATTTTGATAAAATCAGGATCACAGCTCTGGTTGTGATCACGATTTTTTTTAATCGAAAGTACTCGCAAACTCAATTGTTTCCTTTTTCTTCGTGGTTATTATTATTATTATTATTATTATTTTATATATATATATATATATATATATATATATATATATATATATATATATATATATATATATATATATATGTATATATATATATATATATATATATATATATATATATATATATATATATATATATATATATATATATATATATATATATATATATATATATATATATGTATGTATGTGTGTATGTGTGAGCGCGCGCGCGCTATTACCTAATCGTGCTTACGGAAAAGAGCCCCAAGCTCATAACTTCCCGTCTCCTGGTCGGTTCCATTTTGTACTTAGTGATACTTATCATACTTGTCCTTAAAACTATGGATTGGATTATCATTAACTACCTGTTCGCTTAGCCAATTCCAATTAGCAACTACTCTTACACTAAAATAGTACTTCCTTACATCATCCACACAAATTTTCTTACGAAGCTTCAAACTATGACCTCTAGTTCTAGTGCCAGCCATATCAAAATATCGATCTCTATCCACTCTGTTATAACCATGAAGGTCTTTACAAACTGTCACCATACCCATAACCTCTGAGAGATGGCCTGGTGCATTTGGTGGGATATGCAATGACGTCACACCATCTGGATCATTCTTCTCACTGGGTTAGGCCGTGCAGACAGTTATATGTCCACCAGCAGTTAAGTGTGTTGCACAGCGACCTCCGAGAATTTGACCCTGTATTATTTTTGTTTGAAATACTGGTAGTTTCGTCTACATACCCTATTGGTGTTCCTTTGAGTAAGTTAACATTTTCAAAATCCCTTATTATAATCAGCAATATATTCTAATTTTGATTTTAATTCATATTGGAGCTGGCTTAGGCTATAAGTTTTGTTTTTTATTTAATAATTAGGAGTTCCCCAGCCATATATTATTAATGCAAGCTACGTAGCCTAATCTAATTTTTTTTTTAATTCGGATAAGCGCTAAGTAATATCTTACTCATAAAATATTTTTACAGCATTTTAATTAGAATCCTTACCCACTATCCATGAAATCCTGGCTTTTCAATTATAATTTCACGTTATCTTAGCTATAACATTAAGAATTAGGCTATCACGTATTTGAATCTGTATCAGAGCTGACGGAATAATAAGTTCATTCATATAATCCCTACAATGCACTATAACTTGTTTGCAATCCCATACACAACATTTTAATAATTGTGTTTTATAGATTTGTAGTTAGGAGTAAATATATATTATTATGAAATTTATTAATGTTAGGAATTAGCCTACATTTTAATTCATATCAAAGCTATCAGAATTAAAATGCTAGTTCTAATATTTTTGTACAATTTATTGAAATATATGTTTAAAATGTCACACTCGTAGGCTGGAAGTAATGCTTTTAAATAATTTTCATTTGGTAAAATTTAATATTAAGAAATATCTTATTGTAATATTTAAATGGCATCAGTACAAGTAAAATTAAAATGGAAATTCAAATAATCCGTAGAATGTACAGTAATACACATGATATATATATATATATATATATATATATATATATATATATATATATATATATATATATATATATATATATATATATATATATATATATATATATATATATATATATATATATATATATATATATATATATATATATATCACCCGAAAAGCATTAAAGTATATATTTATTATTCTGCACACACACACACACACACACACACACACATGTAGGGAAATATTGTTGAGAAAAAAAAGTCTAAAAGACCTTCAAGAATGCAAAGAAGTGTTCATTAGACGATACAGAACACAGGAAGAGATGGGAAAGATCAAAAACTTGTTGCAAGAGGCAAGAAGGTTAAATGATGAAAGAAATGAAGAAGAGAAGAAAAATTTTCGTTACAGAGTACTTCCAGACAAAGGGGAGATAAAGAAGATAATGACAGAAGATCAGGGGATGGGGCCTCATTAAGATTGTTATACACAAATGCTGATGGATTAGCTGGTAAGGCAGTAGAATTAAAAGATAGGATTCACAACAGTAAGGCAGATATAGTAGCAATTACAGAGACTAAGTTGAGTGAGGACATAAACAGTGTCACAGTTTTTCCTAAGGGCTTCAGAATACTAAGGGTTGAAAGATCTGAGAGGACTGGTGGAGGGATAGCACTGCTCATAAGTGAGAGGATTCAAGTTGAAGAAATAAACTTGGCTATAGAAAGTGAGTTCAGGGAATTTCTTGTTGCTCGCATAAATACTGGGTCAGAGAGCATTATAATAACTGTTGTATGCAACCCACCAAGGAACCAAAATAGGCTTGAAGTCTATGAGGAAAGTCATATAGGTACTATTGAAGTCATAAACTCAGTTGTTAACATGGCACGGGAAAAAAAATGTAGGATTTTGATTATGGGAGACTTTAATCATAAAGAGATAGATTGGATAAATCTTGACCCACACAGTGGTGAGGACTCATTCGGGGCAAGATTCCTAGATTGCGTACAAGGGAATTTCCTACACCAACATGTAATGGAACCAACAAGGGCCAGGGGTGGGGATGAGCCATCACTACTTGATCTAGTGTTCACAGATAATGTGTTGGATATTGAAAATATTGAGTATGAACCACCAATTGGAAAGAGTGACCACTGTGTGTTGTTGATGGAGTATATCATTGAAGATATTCTTCCTGAGAGTAGAGGCACTGAAGACATGAGGAGGAACTATCCGAAAGGAGATTACATCAAAATGAATGAGCTTTTTGCAGTTATTGACTGGAGAACCTTATTTTACAACAAATCTGTACAAGAAATGTATGACATCTTTTGTGAGAAATATGGGAAGATAGTAGATTGCTGCAAACCTGTCACCAAAGTAGGTGTAATTCATGCCAGAGAGAAATGGTTCGATAATGGGTGTAAAAGAGCTAAGGAGTGGAGAGACAAATGCTGGAAAAGGTGTAGGAGGAGAAAAAACATAAATGCCTGGCAAACCTACAAAAGAGCAAGAAATGACTACCTAAGTAAAAGGAGAGAGGCAGAGAGAGATTATGAGAGGGACATCACCAGGAAGGCTAAAGAAAATCCCAAGCTTTTCCACAGCTTTATCAGAGGAAAACTGAAGGTAAAAGAACAGGTTTTAAGGCTAAAGAGAGCGGATGGAAGCATCACTGAGACGGATGAAGAGATCTGCAAAGAATTGAACAAGGAGTTTCAGTCAGTATTTACAGTAGAAAATACCCCACCCCCTCAGATTGCAGTGATAGAAGCTCAAGGGCCGGTATTAGAGAACATCAACCTTACAGCCACAGAGGTATGCAAAGCGCTGATGGATTTAGATGTTCATAAAGCTACAGGTCCTGATGACATATCCCCTCATGTGCTTAAAAAATGCGCAAACACAATATCAGTGGCACTAAGTATCATATTTAAGGAGTCACTGGAGTCGGGGGAGATTCCAAGATGCTGGAAACAAGCAAATGTGATACCTATCTTCAAAAAGGGAAGGAGGATACGGCTCTGAACTATAGACCAGTTTCCTTGACCAGCATAGTTTGCAAAGTTATGGAGAAACTACTAAGGAAACATATCTCTCTTCACTTGGAATCCTTCAACTTTTTGTCAGTGAGGCAACATGGCTTCAGAGAAGGTAGATCAACAGTAACAAACTTATTAGAATTTTATGATGAGGTAAGCCAAATCTTACAGGAAAGAGAGGGATGGGCAGATTGCATATTCCTAGACTTCCAGAAAGCGTTTGACACTGTTCCACATGGGAGACTTATTAGGAAGCTGCACTCAATGGCTAGAATAGGTGGAAATGTTTTGGAATGGATAAAAACTTACTTAGAAGGAAGGGAACAGAGGGTTAGAGTAAGACACTCAGTGTCTGAATGGAGAAGAGTTAGTAGTGGAGTTCCACAGGGTTCAGTTTTAGGGCCACTTTTGTTCCTTGTATATGTAAATGACCTACCAGAGTCTGTAAATTCATTCATGAATATGTTTGCAGATGATGCAAAGATTGTGAAGAAAGTAAAAAACGAGAACAATGGTAGAGAACTTCAGGAGGATCTAAATAATCTGCATGAGTGGTCAGAAAAGTGGCTAATGAAATTTAATACTTCAAAATGTAAGGTAATGAGAATGGGTACAAGTGCAAGAAGGCCCAAGCTTGACTACTCGGTGGCTGGAGTACAACTTCAAGAGACAGAAAATGAGAGAGACCTAGGAGTAAACATACTGGCAGATTTGTCTCCAGAAATACATATAAATGGCATAGTAAGGGCAGCATATGCATTCTTATTAAATGTAAGGGTAGCCTTCAGGCACATGGACAAGGAAATGTTCAGAAATATTTATGTAACCTATGTGAGGCCAAAACTCGAATATGCAGCCCCCTTTTGGAATCCGCACTTGAAAAAGCACATAGCTAAGCTTGAAAAAGTTCAAAGACATGCCACGAAACTGGTGCCAGAAATACGCAATCTCAGTTATGATGAGAGGCTGAGGGAATTAGACTTACCATCACTCGAAGCTAGAAGAGTAAGGGGGGATATGGTGACAGTCTTTAAATTCCTTCATGGTTATGATAGAGTGGATAGGGATCGATATTTCGATATGGCTGGCTCTAGAACTAGAGGTCATAGTTTGAAGCTTCGTAAGAAAACTTGTTTGCAGGATGTAAGGAAATACTTTTTCAGTGTAAGAGTAGTTGATAATTGGAATTGGCTAAGCGAGGAGGTAGTTAATGCTATCTCAATGCATAGTTTTAAGGACAGGTATGATAAGTATCACTAAGTCTAAAATGGAACCGATGAGGAGACGGGAAGATACGAGCTTTGGGCTCTTTCCCGTAAACACAATTAGGTAATCACAATTAGGTAATCACACACACACACACACACACACACACACACACACACACACACACACACACACACACACACACACACACACACACACATATATATATATATATATATATATATATATATATATATATATATATATATATATATATATATATATATATATATATATATATATATATATATATATATATATATATATATATATATATATATATATATATATATATATATATATATATATATATATATATATATATATATATATATATATATATATATATATATATAATTTAATGTTAAGATATAGCCTATTCTATATTCTAATACGTATTAGAATGACAGAAAAACGAAATTAATTTAATGTATTGAACACGAACATATGTACAATGTAGAAGGTTGGCACATGGTACAGCCGCCCGTTGTGATACTACAGGTGAAGATCTTGGACTTATATAGGACTGACCAGGTCAGCTTTGATTTATTTTTTTTTTTTTTATTTTATGCCCATATCGACACAGAATATTCCTTCATATTCGTTACACATCTCTTATCATCCCCTCACAGCTGTAGAGTCACAACACTCTGTCTCCGTTTCTTTTTTGCCAGATGAGGGCAATTTCTTTTGCCCGTCCTGGGGTCACACTCATAAAAAAAAATTTACTCTCAACATACATCATAGATTCGGATGTAGAGTTTGACTATACTTGAATTCATAAGAGAATTAACAGACGATAAAGCATGATAACAGCTGACAAAAAAATAGGTCTAATATCATTTATTTGCATTTATGTACAGTAATTGAGTCCATATCTATCTGATCTGGTCATGGATGTAGAAACCCAGGGTATTCGAGATCAGACACCATGGTGTATGCTCTGCAGATGACATTGTACTGTGTAGCAACAGACGAGAGGTAGTGGAGGAGAAGCTTGTGGAGTGGAGAAGAGTGATGGAGGATAGAGGACTGAGAATCAGCAGGAAGAAGACCGAGTACTTGAGGTTGAGAGATGATGAGGATGGGGAGATCAATTTGCAGGGGGAGGTGTTGAAAAGAGTTGAAAAGTTCAAATATTTGGGATCAACAGTAGCAGAGGATGGTGACCTAGAGTCAGAAATAACCCACAGAATACAAGCGGGATGGCAGAACTGGAAGAAAGTGTCTGGGGTGCTGTGCGACAGGAGAATAGGGATTAAGTTGAGGGGTAAAGTGCATAAGACAGTTGTGAGACCTGCGATGATGTATGGAGCAGAGGCATGGGCAATAAAGAAGACACAAGAGAAAAAACTGGATGTGGCAGTGATGAGGATGTTGAGATGGATGTGTGGGGTGACAAGAAGCTATAAGATCAGAAACGAGGTAATTAGAGGTACCTCGAAAGTAAGAGAAATATCAGATAAGATACAAGATAGTAGACTAAGATGGTATGGTCATGTCGTTAGGAGGGATGAACAGTATGTTGGGAGGAGGGTGATGGAAATGGATATACAGGGTAGGAGAAGGCAGGGGAGACCAAAGCGTAGGTGAATGGATTGCATCAATGACGACCTGAGGTCTAAAGGTTTGTTGGGTGATGAGGTATGGGACAGGGACATACGGAGAACACTGGCCAGAAACATCAACCCCACATAAAAGTGGGAAAAGATGTAGACGAAGAAGAAGAATTACATATTTCAATAGACTAATTGAACTAGCACTAATAATATACGGTGATGCTGACAGGGATTCAGCTCACTAAGATACTGCAAGAGCGAGAATGGGAAAAGTACTGTATGTGCTATGTAGGGAGAGCGGGCGGTAATGCGGAACCAGATGGTGTGACGTCACAGCCGACGTACCAGGCATATCTCTCGGAGGTGTCGCCATATCCCCCTCAATCTTCTAGTTTTGAGTGATGGTAATATCATGCGGCATCTCATATAGACACCTATAGCCGCTAGAGGCTAGAGTGTGCAATCGGAAACCCGCCACCACAGGACGGCATATAGAGCCCGTGTCAATTCAGTCTGAAGTCAGTACTTGCCGGGGCAGAACTTACGTCCATAGTTAGACACCTCCCCCTAAGGGGGCGGGAATAGTGAGTGACAGGAACTATAAGAATGGGAGCTTTGAGGCACAAGGTAGTTCAAGTTTTCTCTAAATAAATTACTGTTAATTGAACGATGCTTTTCTTTCACCGACCTCACTACCTATAGATTCAGCATAGTGTAAGAAAAACACTATATGACACTGGTGGCAGCTTCAGGATACATCCATGCTATATTTCCATCAATGCGACGAGAAAAGGAAATGTGAATATAGAAGAAACAGATAAAAAAGCATCGCTGGAAGAAATGGTCAAGTGTTGAGAAACTTCTAGACGCTTACAAGCAGCGAGTCAGCGATGTTGAGGGAGAAAGCCTCTGCTCCATCACAGTATCCAGTTACAAGAGCTAGTCACTCCTCTCCCCCGTCCCCGTATTGGCAAGGTCCCCAGCAGTAAGAAGGGGAACAGCGCTCTCCATGTATGCCACCGTCACCTTGCACCGCACTGTGACCGGAGCTTTGAGAGAAAACGCCCCTAGTAGAAGTTATTTGTTGCCAGATTCAACCAAGAAGA
>JAXCGZ010009052.1:5000-14025 GCA_037179515.1 Halocaridina rubra
TAAGATCAGAAACGAGGTAATTAGAGGTACATCAAAATTCAGAGAAATATCAGATAAGATACAAGAAAGTAGACTAAGATTGTATGGTCATGTCGTTAGGAGGGATGAACAGTATGTTGGGAGGAGGGTGATGGAAATGGATATACAGGGTAGGAGAAGAAGAGGGAGACCAAGGCGTAGGTGGATGGATTGCATCAATGACGACCTGAGGTCTAAAGGTTTGTTGGGTGATGAGGTATGGGACAGAAACAAATGGAGAGGACTGGCCAGAAACAACGACCCCACATAAATGTGGGAAAAGATGAAGACAAAGAAGAAGATCTGCAAATCAAACAAGCATAGCATTATGAACAAGTTTGTAAATAATTTATCAATCTACCGAAAATTAAGGGAATGAGCACTGATCCTTGAGGGACACATAACTCAACAGGGAAGTTGGATGATACGTCGTGTTTTGTCAATTTTTTGCTGACTGGTAGTGATTGCTTAGATATCAATTAAACAGAACTCATCAGTGCATTGGCCTTTTATTTTCCTAAAGAAAATTGGTCAAGAGGCACTGTCAAAAGCTTATGTGATTTTGTTAATGTGTCATCTATTGTATTAAGGCAGTTTGTGTAGATAAGCACTTCCTGAAGCCGTGATAGGATCACGAAAACATGATTTTTTGACAAATATTCTTACAAATGCTACTATTTAGGCTGGATTCACTTTTTAATGCCTTGCCAGGATCTCGAATGCGGGTTTCTCACAAATCGAATCAAGCATTACTACCATTTACGGATCCCTTATATATATATATATATATATATATATATATATATATATATATATATATATATATATATATATATATATATATATATATATATATATATATATATATATATATATATATATATATATATATATATATATATATATATATATATATATATATATATATATATATATATATATATATATATATATATATATATATATATATATATATATATATATATATATATATATATATATATATATATATATATATATATATATATATATATATATATATATATATATATATATATATATATATATATATATATATATATATATATATATATATATATATATATATATATATATATATATATATATATATATATATATATATATATATACATATATATATATATATATATATATATATATATATATATATATATATATATATATATATATATATATATATATAACACTGAACTGTTAACATATAGTCTAAAATGGTAGGAAAAACCCATTAAATAAAACAACGGAAATATATATATATATATATATATATATATATATATATATATATATATATATATATATATATATATATATATATATATATATATATATATATAAAGTACTTATTAATGTCGTGACCTAGACTGGTCACCTTCTCAAAGTGCAATGGGAAGAAATATAACTAGCAAAACAAGAAAAATTGAAAAGGAGACTAAAAAACCCGCCAAGGGTTCATATACATGGGATTAGGAGATATCAATCTTAAATGACCACAGGGGTTAGTCGGTAAACCCCACAGACAGGCCGCAAAAGGAATTAAAGTCCATACTTGACTAAATTGTATTAACAATATATTCTTAATAATAGTAATTAAATATATATATATATATATATATATATATATATATATATATATATATATATATATATATATATATATATATATATATATATATATATATATATATATATATATATATATATTTTTTTTTTTTTTATTTATTTATTTTTTTTCCCGGTTTTACGTCACGGACTCCCTTATCAACCAAGGGCTAGGACGGTTGCCTTCTTGCGAAGGACTTGTTTTGGCAAATGTAATCCTTACGCTGAGTGAATGCCTTTGCTAACCTCAGACCGTGACGGGGCGCGAACCCTCGACCTGACGCCTCAGAGTCGGAGACGCTACCGACTGAGCCACTGCGACTACTATATATATATATATATATATATATATATATATATATATATATATATATATATATATATATATATATATATATATATATATATATATATATATATATATATATATATATATATATATATATATATATATATATATATATATATATATATATATATATATATATATATATATATATATATATATATATAGAGAGAGAGAGAGAGAGAGAGAGAGAGAGAGAGAGAGAGAGAGAGAGAGAGAGATATATATATATATATATATATATATATATATATATATATATATATATATATATATATATATATATATATATATATATAGATAGATAGATAGATAGATAGATATAGCTATATATAGATATATATAGTATATATATATATATATATATATATATATATATATATATATATATATATATATATATATATATATATATATATATATATATATATATATATATATATATATATATATATATATATATATATATATATATATATATATATATATATATATATATATATATATATATATATATATATATATATATATATATATATATATATATATATATATATATATCTATATATATATATATATATATATATATATATATATATATATATATATATATATATATATATATATATATATATATATATATACTTACACACACATACATATACCCATATACACATATGCACACATGTAATACATATACATACATATATACTGTTACAACCCCAAACAACCTTGTTACCCATTTTTAATTACCAATACTTTTACTGAAACAATCAGCGTTCATGTCAACCAATCAGCATTCACTTCTCGAACAGACAATCATAATGATGCTCTGGCCTTACTCTCGACCCTACCTTGGCTGACCAACTTAGTCCCAAGACCTCCCCACTGTTCGAGGTTTTATATACGCGGTCAAGAACGCCGGCAGGTAGAGTACAGTTCCAATCCTGCGATCGTCACTACATACCAGTAGCATATTTCCTGTACCGGATTTTTGTCCACCTGAAGCTCCTTGTGTGTCGTTTGTATAATATTTATTGTGTATAAATTCATTGCTCTCCTCCCAGGTTCCATTTCACTTTTCGTATCAGTTACAAGTTATATTAATTATCATTATTATTTCTTTGTTGGTTTTTGTCTGTTTTTTATTGATCTGTAGGTTTATATTTGTTAATTTCTATTTATTAAATTATTAATGTGTTTCGGTCTGTTTTTTGTTAATCTGTAGGATTGTATATATTTATGTCTGTTTTGTTAATCTGTAGGTTTGTAAAATCTCAGACTGTAATTCCTATTGTATTAAGTGAAATTGAGATTACAATTATTATAAATTGTTCTCCTTATTCCCATGCCTTTCACTATTTCGAGCCAAATTACGAGTCATTTAGCCATTGCCACCCGGTCATATATTAGCCCTAGGTCTCGGGCATGAAAAACTTGAATTGGGTATTTACCAGTCAGACCTTGGTGTAATATATTGGCGACCTTTCCAGGATGCTTGCTCAAAGTAAAGTAGTTTACATTAACTTCTCCCTTGTTCCCGTATTGTTATAATAATTGTATTACGATTTCAGGAAAGTGAACAGTGAATTCTTGAGTTTTCATTTTTGTGAAACAATTTTGTGTGTGTGTGTGTATTTATTGTCTTTTGTTATAAGAAGTACAAATCGTAACAACCGTAACAAGTGTGTGATGATCGTTGGTCATTAGTGTATACTCGTTATCTTGCGTGGTAGCCGCAAAGTAAACACTAATTTGAACGTAGGGTGATGGTAGTTCTCTATACGTTCCTCCAAGACTCGTTAACTTTGTTAACCTAATTAATCTCATGAATCAGTATTAAATGGCTTGTTAGGTTTTTTCAAGAATCGTCAGTTAAATTTTTCGGAGTGCTTTATATTTTCTAGTCTCTTTATTCAAGTATCAATATTCAACATACTCTTACAAGTATCCAAGTTTCAAAGTACTCTGCTCAAGTATCGGGATACGTATAATTCCATCATTTATGCTAGTTTCTAGTATCTCTATCTAACAAGTGGTTAATACTCTAGTGTCGAAGTATTTGGGTATAGTAAAGCATAGATTCCAGGGTCGTGCTTGACTATTGCTACTGTATTTTCCCAGAGCTTCCTCGCTTCATTTTTCCTAAAGTTTTGATTATTAAACGTTATGGATAGTAAAGAATTTTATATATAATTTTTCTTGAGGTCTCCCTCTTGGAATCAAGTAAGTGACATCTGAAAATCCGATTGGCTAAAGATTGCTGAACATTATAAAATTGCTCTTCCAACTCACCCCTCATAGGTAACTAAGAAAACCGTTAAGGAACTTGCTTCGAAACGTTTAATGAAACAAGGTTTTCTTGAGGTAATTGCTGAATATGTTTCATTATCTGAGGATACCGAGGAAGATTCCGATCCAGACGAGATTCCTAAGTCAAAGAAATTGAAGTAGCTCGTATTGATAATGCTACTCCGAAAGTTGACCCCTCTTCTTCGCTCGAGTTAGAGATGTATAGATTAGAACTTCAGTATAAATTGGATGTTGAAATAGAAAATAGAAAATTAGAACTAGAAACGAGAAAAATGGAATTAGAAGCAGAAACGAGAAAAAGGGAATTAAAATCTAAATTAGAATTAGAAAGAGAATTAAAATTGAAAGAGTTGGAACAGGTTGGTAAGCATAGGGCCATAGAACTATCTGTAAAGGAGAAAGAGGCATCTTACAACCTTTCCACAGTTTCTTCTATGGTACCAATATTTGACGAAGGAGACATTGATGGGTCCTTTAAATAGTTTTAGAAAATTGCTAATAAAAAGAATTGGCCAAAAGACGTGTGGATGAACATTATAGGTTCTAAATTGTCGGGAAAGTCTGATAGTCTATAGTAGTTTGGATGTAACGAAAGACTATGATTTTGTTAAAACTCAAATAGTTCATGCGAATGCAATCACACCTGAAGGATATAGGCAGAAATTTAGGAATATGACTAAAGCTAAGTATCAAACCTATTGTGGAATTTGCTACCGAGAAAATGCGACAGTTTTAAAAGTGGTTAGAATCCTCAAATGTTACTACATATTCCGAATGCGTAAATGCAATAGTCTTGGAGGAATGGAAAAGTAAAATACCATTTCCTATACTTAAACATGTAGAGGAGAGCAATATAACGGAGCTTCTTAAGGTGGTAGAAATGGCAGATGCTCAGGCCTTACGGTTGGAATCCTGGAATGTGCGTGGGGAGGATCGTGGTGTTTTTATAAAATCTACCTCTCGTGATCCCCAAAGTAGACTTAGTGATGGGCGGAGAGACAATAAGTCAAATTCAAACCAGCTTGTTTGTGCTTATTGCAAGAAAGTAGGACATACCTCTGCACAGTGTAAACATTCAGGGTGCAAAGTTTCAAAGAAGGGTTTTACTGATCCAAATTCCGATACTAAGCGTGTTGCTTCTAATTTTTGCTCCTCTCAGACCAGTATGTTCAAAGCATTTACTTTCACAGGTCAAGTCGCGCTTAGCCCAAAGGGTCGGGCATTCCCCATAACTATTCACAGAGATATTGGGGCTGCTCAGTCCATTTTAGTTCATGATGCTATTCCTAATCTGAGTCATAAGTTAACAGGAGAGAAGGTTCTACTGTCTGATTTAACGTTTCATATGTCATATCCTCTTGCACGAGTTTATCTTGAGTGCCCACTGTTCAAATCAAAAGCAAAAGTAGCCGATAAATATGGTTTATTGCCTGTTCAAGGAGTTCAGCTATTATTGGGAAATGATCTCGCTGGAACTCTTACCGTACCTAATATTACTAATGTTGATAATCCTCTTCCAAGAGTTCTTGAAGAATCCCCTGATCTTTTCCTTCTTGTGCAGTAACAAGGGCTCAAGCTAAACTCGCTGTGTCTAAATCATCTAATACATTGTCATCCTTGCCTTCCCCTAAGTTCAGGAGGATCTCCTGAACCAGCCATTGTCTAAAGAAGAACTAATACAAGCACAGAATTCTGATCCTTCGTTGGCAGTGATGCGACATGTTGCTGTAGATCATGATGATAAAGGTATCCCAAAATAAATTCACTCTGATAAGGGTACGAATTTTACAAATCAAACTTTTCCGCAGGTCTTAAATGAGTTAGGAGTTAAAAATGTAACTTCATCTGCCTATCACTCTCAGTCTCAGGGGTGTTTGGAAATATTTCACAAAACTTTAAAGCTGGTGTTGCGAGAATATTGTTTACCATATGTAATTCAGAAAAAGATAAGTCCTCTAAATTATGTCATAGCAGCACCTGATCGTAGAAAGAAAACACAGTTGGTTCATGTTAATTTACTCAGACCTTACTATTCCAGATCACAAGAGGTAGATGTCGGAACTGTTTATCCCGTTACAGTATGTGTGGCAGACACCAACCCTATGTCTGAGATGGGATTGGATGGTGATGGTGAGAGTAGCCTACCTGTTGACTTACCCTGTAACCAAGGCTCCCTCTCCAACACCAGTATATTACATTATGTTGATAAATATTTTGGTGATCTTCATTCCAACCAGAAGGCGGACTTGGCTCAGCTATTGCATCAGTTTCCCTCTGTTTTTTCTGATGCTCCAGGATTGTGTAATTATATCCAACATGACATAAAGTTGATTAGTTCATGTCAAGCCCCTATTAGGCAAGCTCCATATAGATTACACCCCCATAAGAATGATATTATGAAGAAAGAAGTTGATTATCTATTAACTCAAGGCTTAGCTGAACCAAGTATGTCTCCCTGGACATCACCATGTATATTAGTGCCAAAACCTGATGTATCTTTCCGACTTTATACTGACTATAGAAAAGTAAATAACGTTACTATCAAAGACTCTTATCCCCTCCCCTTAATAGAAGACCTTTTAAATACTATTGGAAAATCCGAGTTTATTACAACCCTTGCTTTCACTAAGGGGTATTATCAAATACCTCTTACAGAGAGTGCTAGAGAGATTTCCGCATTTATCACCCAATTTAGTTTGTACCAATATAAAATGTGTTTAACTTCTCAATCTGTTTTAAGGGCTCCAGACTTCAACCTTTTGTAAGCCGACCAACAAACCAATGTACTGCATCCCGTGGCAGATTATTCCTGCAACTTGAAGAAGCATCAACAACCCTATTCCACCAGAGAAAAAGAGGCACTGGCTTTCATCCTTGCAATCAAAAAGTTTGAGTGCTATCTTCAGGCTTCGCCTTACTGTGTACAGGTTTCACAGAACACCACCCACTGGCCTTTATCAATTCGACCAAAGTACCAAATCAAAGGATTCTTAGGTGGTCCCTCCTACTTTAAACCTGCAATTTTCAAGTTCACCATTTCAGAGGCACGGAAAATATATTCGCTGATGCCTTATCACGTGGATTTGAGGTGGATGCCATTGTGAGAAATGTCCAAGCTTTCAACGTGCTGAAATCGGTATTTCTACGAGGCACCACTGCCAACCTCTGTTCCATCATCTGTATAATCACATTACTTACTGTCCTTAAACATAGCGTGGTATTTAAGGATGTCTACCGAGAAGTGGGAATGCCGGAAGTATTTGTTAATTGCCTGTCAAGGTACTATGATCCCACCAAATGCTATGAGCTGCTTGTTTGTGGTCGCCCCTCTTCATTACCTCTTCCGGGTTCCCCGACAGAAGTTTTTGGTGTGGGGGTATGTTACAACCCCAAACAACTTTGTTACCCCTTTTAAATTACCAATACTTTTACTGAAACAATCAGCTTCATTTCAACCAATCAGCATTCACTTCTCCTCGAACAGCCAATCATAATGATGTTCTGGCCTTACTCTCGACCCTACCTTGGCTGACCATCTTAGTCCCAAGACCTCCCCACTGTTCGAGGTTTTATATACGCGGTCAAGAACGGCGTCAGGTAGAGTACAGTTCCAATCCAGTGATCGTCACCACATACCAGGAGTATATTCCCCGTACCGGCCTTTTGTCTACCAGAAGCTCCTTGTGTGTTGCTTGTATATTATTTGTGTATTAGTTTATTGCTCTCCTCCCAGGTTCCATTTCTCTTTTCGTATCAGTTAAAAGATATATCAATTATCATTATTATTTCCTTGTTGGTTTTTGTCTGTTTTTTGTTAATCTATAGGTTTATATTTGTTAATTTATATTTATTAAATTATTAATGTATTTATGTCTGTTTTGTTAATCTGTAGGTTTGTAAAATCTCAGATTGTAATTCCTATTGTATTAAGTGAAATTGATATTACAATTGTTATAAATTGTTCACCTTATTTCCATGCCCTTCACTATTTCGAGCCAAATTACGAGTCATTTAGCCATTGCCACCCGGTCATATATTAGCCCTAGGACTCGGGCATGAAAAACATGAATTTGGTATTTACCAGTCAGACCTGGGTGTAATAATACATACATACACACATACACATATACACACATACATAAACATACATACACACATACACGTATACACATACATATACATAAATATATACACATATATGTGTATACACACATATATACACATTCACACAAATATACATAAATACATGTAAACACATAAATACATACACACACACATACATACATATATAATATATATATATATATATATATATATATATATATATATATATATATATATATATATATATATATATATATATATATATATATATATATCCAAAAAAAAACATGCACATACATATAGATATAGAAGCACATACAAATAATAAAAATAAAAAATAGGAGGCCCTATTTACATAAAATAACAAATACATATCTAAATATGCATACAAACAAATGCATATACACCCATACACATATACAAAACATATAAAAAATATTATGCATATACACAAAATACATAGGAACATACAAACATACATATAGATAAGAAAAGATTAAAGGAGAACTATAAATAGACATAACACGGCTGAACAAAGAGGCTGTCTAAGTAAATGAGGGCGGTCTGTCTCGGGGAATTATCTTGGCCAGCGTATGCTTG
>JAXCGZ010009053.1:0-7500 GCA_037179515.1 Halocaridina rubra
AAACAAGAATACCTAACTTAGTCATGAGGAAAGGCTTTGGGAGCTGGACTTACCATCACTCGAAGCTGCAAGAAGAGGTAGGTAGGGTGACTATGTTTAAATTCATTCACGGTATTGACAGAATGAAAACGGAGCGATATTTGATATGGGTGGCTCTAGAACTGGAGGTTATAGTTTAAAGCTTCGCAAGAAAATCTGTTTTCAGGTTGTAAAAGAAGTACTTTTTTAGTGTAAGAATAGTTGAAAATTGAATTCGCTTCGTGAGGAAACAGCAACAGCTAAATACATTCATAGTTTTACAGAACAAAATCACAAATAGATCAGGAGACAGGGAGTTACGAACATGGTGCTCTTTTCCGTGAACATGTTGGTAAATTAGGAAAATATGCACTATTGATAGCACTAATTAAGCGAATACCTTTCAGATTTTTACCACTGACTCTGTTGATACAGATGGTTTATTAAAATACCGATCAAAAATTATAGCGCAGTAACTTATGTCATGCTTGTCAAATAATAATAATAATAATAATAATAATAATAATAATAATAATAATAATAATAAATAATAGTGCAGTAGTAGTAGTAGTAGTAGTAGTAATGCCAAGGCAAACAATAATTTTTACATAACTCTAGCATTTGGATGCCAATGCTTGTAAAAAGAATGTCAGTTAGTGACGGTAGATTAAAATTTATTCTAATTAATTTTCTATATGTTAAGGTATTTCCTGAGAGAGAGAGAGAGAGAGAGAGAGAGAGAGAGAGGAGAGAGAGAGAGAGAGAGAGAGAGAGAGAGAGAGAGAGAGAGAGAGAGAGAGAGAGAGAGAGAGAGAGAGAGAGAGAGAGAGAGAGGCGAGGGTTAAATTCCAAAGAAAGCTTTGGCTCTACCTTGAGCCATCTGTCTTTGCGTGTGTGTGCGTGACACACACACTGACACACACAGCCATATTACTAATGATCAAATATACACACAAAATATAATATTGTTCACTAACCAACAAAATGTAATTTTGTAATCATTTTACAATTGTAAATATTGTATATTTGACATTTAAAAAATAAATTTAAAAAAAACTTACTGTACGAGAGAAAAAACAAATATAGGTAAAAATGAAATTGTTGTAAGTATTGTATTAATTGTGCCAATATACAGACCCTTACACTCAAATTATTAGCGATAGTAGTATGGCTGCCAACGAATTTATATAAAAAATCACTCTCATATAATCGTAACATAAAAAGTTACCTTTTCCTTCTTCCTTATATATCCAAAAATTCTATTAAAACTGTTGTTGACGTTGATATTGGTGGAAGGGGTGGGAGTATGGAGGGAGAGAGGAGGTTGATGGCATCAATTTGAAGGTCAATGAAAAAAATACAAAAAATATAAAGTTTTCCCTATATTGAGTAAGGGCACTCACAGCTCTCATAATGAGCAGATATTTTTAGAACTTGCACCTGCTAACGTCTTTCTTCCGTGGATATATTTATACAGAGCGGGTAGTAGTAGTAGCAGTAGTAGTAGTAGAAAAAAATCGTAGGAAAAGTGATAGCAGAAGAGGTTATTCACTTTGTTTCATAGTTCTATTACATTAATCCATTTCTGTTTCTCTTTATTTTGTATATTCTTCGTCCCCAGACCTGATGAGGGCTGTTTTATTTTATTATTTTTTGGTCTGTTCTGGTGTCACAATCATATAAAAAAAATAATAATAATAGCCATACCAGCAACGTATTCGAGTTTGAGGTGGCTCCAGCGATTAAAAAAGTATTATTATTATTATTATTATTATTATTATTATTATTATTATTATTATTAGTAGTAGTAGTAGTAGTAGTAGTAGTAGTAGGAGAAAGAGGAGTAAAATTTGACTCTGGCGGTAAGGTGGTGTTAGTTTAAAGTGAGGTGTTGTAATGTTTGCTCTGATGGGCGGGGGGAGGGCGGTGGGCGTGCTGGCACAAGGAAGAGCAATAGAGCACCATTCACGCCCTAGCCCACAAACGCACCAGTTCCTCACGTGCCTTTCAGGCCATTTCAACAGAGAGACGGACAGATTAATCCTTCTCTGGAGGTCTCCTCGATCACTCCGTCACAAAACTTTCAACAGCCTCTGGCGCCTTTGAAAACGATATGAAGATCGCCAGGCTAATGTGGAGATCGACTGACGATTTAAGGTCGATTAATTAGGAGAAGTGTCGTTCGGATATGACAAAACTAACGAGAAAATGGGGTGTTGCAAAAGCTCTGTTCAAAGCGCTTAAGTTCTTTTGGTGGAGAAACATGCACTAGTTTCACACAGTGGTTGTGAGAGATTAATATACAATTTACACTCTCGATGGACGATTCAAATTTCAAGCTGATAAAAATGATAAAGTATATAATGACCAAACTGAAAGTTTAACAAACTAACAATAATAAAAAAAAAAACGTTCATGTAAACAATACATCTATTTCAATATAACAAACTAGAGAAAAGTGATTAATCAGGAAGCTAAGAAAAGTGAAAAACTATTTAACATCTTACTCTTCTCACAGGTGGATGCGACATATTCACGAATTGGATGCAAAATGGGTATTTGTGTTCAAAGAGATTAAAAAATGCGAAAACTTGTCCAAGAAGTGACAGTAAGAAAATAAAGTGCCGTTACTTCTTTTCAAGTGCCAAAGTGCAGTTTCTGCTTAAGTGTCACTGCAAGTCCTGCTTACAATATACTGCAAAGAAGCGTTATTGTGTGTCGACCATTTTGGGGTCATAATGAGTTTTCTGGAAAGGGATCCCAGGCACAAAATCAGCAAAGAAATGCTCCTTTCTACAGATTAAGTGTAGTGCCTGCAGCTATAGTTCCAGCTTGGAACTACCTCTATCCGCATATTCAGCTTAGAAGGGCCTCTAGCTGCAGTTCCTACTAAGAAATGCCATAAATTGCAGCTACTGCCTAGGAGAATCTCCAGTTTCTTAAAACTCTTCAGGAGCGAGTTTGCGGTGTCCTCAACTCAGACTTCTGCCTGGAAGTACCTAATATTGCAGAGGATGTTTGGAATTCCCTCATACTTCACTACCTGTTAATAAGAGCAACCAGTTTCATTTTAAGGCATAAAAACCGGCACACAATAGCCCCCGTTGTTACTATCAGTATAGATTTCTATTAGTGCCAATAAGTTAAAGAGCTGCTGCATACTTTTACCCACGGATAAAGGTGATAAAACCAATTTAAACTCTCTAAATTGGCAGTTTTCGAGTAGCTTGCTCTTTTTCTAGCCAAGGCTTTGATGTTTTGCAAATGAATTCATTAATTAGTAGAGTTTCCCGCGAAAAACTATTTGTTATTTGGCTTTCAAGGGCAGTGACAGGAAATACACATAAAACACTTTCACATTAGTCGTGGTGCCATAAAGGATTAATATTACGCTTAGTGTCCAAGGGAGCACAGTTAAAGACTGTAGACCAAGTGTCAATGACGTACTTGACACATAGAAAAAGAAGTGTTTTTGCTAAAATATGAGTAATTAAAATATAAAATTTCTATAGAAAATAGAGACACAATAAGTTACGTAAAACAAGACATTACAATAGTGGTATATATGAGCAAAAAGACAAACACAGTAGACAAAAATATCAGAAAATACAAACAGTCAGAGACAAATAAAGAAGAGAAATGGACATGTCTTGGTTTAAAATCTTAAAAAGGAGATAGACACAAACATTCAAACACTTGAACCTCTCAAGATATTTACTTGTATAGTCTGAAACGCCTTAAAAAATCAAGCCCTCTGTCAAAGGCAACAAGAAAAGGATGCTGAAGATCCAGCGTCATCCGACACAATTAATCTCGTCAATATAATACTTGCACAGTCTGAAAGACCTTCAGAAGTCAAGCCCACTGTCAAAAGCAACGATAAAAGGAAGCAATAACTTCAATCCAAGACGGGAGATAAACAAGAGGAAAGGAAAGCGAAGTTGATCCAAGGGGTCATAATGGATGATGCCAAGATAAACATGAAAGGAATAGACTCGACTGATGACGTCACATATGACCAGCAATATTCAGATCGTTGTCTGGGCTGTCCCATAACGATCGTCAACATTAATTGCCACTGTACCGCTGTTGACACTTAAACCGGAATTGGTGCCAAGTAGATTCTATCCGGTGTCAGTGCCACCAGGGCTAAAAGAAAGAGAAAGAGAGAGAGAGAGAGAGAGAGAGAGAGAGAGAGAGAGAGAGAGAGAGAGAGAGAGAGAGAGAGAGAGAGAGAGAGAGAGAGAGAGAGATGCAACTACAAGAAAACAGTTGGCATCTTTCGAAGTTTGCTTAAATACCTCCTTACTATTACTTGCTCTCCTCCTCCTGGCCCTCCTCCTTTTTACTTCTTCCTCTCCTGATTCTCTTCCTTCTTCTCTTTCGAATACACAACAGCTGCCTACTCACCCCCATTTTCACTTTGGGGCCTCCTCTACAGTAGATCTCCCTTAACCCCCCCCCCAATGTCCCCCTTTCGGCTTCGGTTTTCAAACCTTGCGACTTTACCTTTGCTACTGTGGATCTTTGACGACGAAGAAGTGTCCAGTGCTCTCAAGAGATTTCCAATTTTTTTTTAATATATATCAAACTTAAAAAAGTCTCTCAAAAGGAAACACAAGTCTAAAAGTTTACCGAAAGCAAAAGTGTCATTGGCAACAAAAAATCTGAAAAGAAGAAAAATTCGAAATATGGAATCAAATTAAAATGTTTGATTTTGAATAACAGAAATCTGTAGAATTTGGTATATGTGTTTATAAAAAAAAAAAAACAATTTCAACAAAGGAAACAAAAGTATCAGTTCCATTAACAGTTTCATAAGAAAAAAAAATCTATAATCAAAATGTATTTTTGAATTCTGAATTACAGAAAATGTGTAATCTGGTAATTCGTGATTCAGAGAGCATGAGTGGCATCTACTTATTTCAAAAAACAAGTCTTATTAGAAAATAAATATAAGGAAATAAAATAATTTTAAATCTGAATTAAAAAAAAAAAAGTGTGCCACCTGGCACTCGTGTTGTTAACAGCCCGAGTGGAAAATACTCAGGTCATTGGAGTATAATGTCTCTAATGAATGGTAGAGGCAAGGGACAGTGATAGTTAGAGCCTGACTATACACCTACTTTCATGACAAAATAAAGTTTCAAGTAACGCAAATTCTACAAAATTGATCCAAATTCACAAATGAAACAAGTTTTTTTTTTCATTATTTTTTTGAATATTGAAAAACGAAGGAAGTGTAACAACACTTTCATTCACTGTATGATAATATTCGGTAATAAGTAAAAGAACATTGATTCAAAATAAAAACAAAAACAAAAAGAAATTATCAGTGAATTTTGAAAATAAAAAAAAAGTGACTTTACATTGGAGTATATTAATAGTTTCAGCAACATTTTCTTGAATGGAAGACATATGCCCTTACTGACTATCATATAAAGGTCATTCTTATTAAAAACAAAAAAAATTGTACGTGTGTAAAGTCGAGTAACAGAACAGCTTTACTCGCATACATAAATTCTTAACTTCATGATTGGGACGTAGTTTTCACACAAGATTAAATTATTTCATTCTCGACTGAAAATACGCTAGTGCAAATACTACATGCATACACAAACAGTGTTTTTATAATCTCGTGTTCACATCATTGTGTTATCTGATGGAAAAGGAGCCAAAACAGAGCCCATAAGCGATAAATATTTGGAAAGAAAGAATCCGGTCTCACAAACCACGAGAAAATAAAACTTTTGGAAAAAAAAGTGTCGAAGTGTTTAAGTAAGCAAAACTGTAAAGTGACATAAATATTTAAGTAAAAGAAGGTCTCTTAACCTCTGTAATCGAATCATAAAAGAGAAGGGAAAAGTCTTACAGCTTGAAGCCTTTGTTTTATAAGTTAATAAAAAGGGTATTTCAGGAGGCAAATATAAATATTTGTCGATGTTTTTTCATTCAAAGTTTTAAGTGAATGAGAAACGTTTTGAAAACGTGTAGTAAAAGCGTGAATAAAACGTTTTATTATTCGAAAACTAGAAAGTTTAATATACTGTAAGCTTTCTTTATCGATTCTGAAAACAGACAAGGAAAGCTTTAGATCAAAAAGTCTGTCTGATTTGTATAAATATATTTACAGAAGGGTTCAAAAAGTCTGTCTGATTTGTATAAATATATTTACAGAAGGGTTCAAGAAGAACTTACGAGCACATACACATTTGTAAACGTATCTTCATTCAGAAAATACGTGAATCATCAACGTTTTGACCTGTAAACGATGCATTGCACCTTAATACTCTTTTCTGCCAACAAGAAAATCTAATATATTGCAAATCTTGTGTCAAATTGGAAACACAGACACCAAACAGTCTTACAAAGAGTAAGTATATTTATATACTTACAAAAGGAAGTTCAAGAGACTTACGTGTAAATATACATTTGTAAATGTATTCCAGTTTAACTAATTATTAAATAACGAAGGTTTTGATTTACAAAAGGTGTAACACGTCTATTTTACAAGAAGGAAAACTCGTGTACTGTAAATTTTTAACTGAATCACAAAACAGAAAGGAAAAATATCGCGGTAAGACACCTGATGAATCTACAAATATACAAACACAAGGAATATCAAAAAACGTTTGAGTCCATCATTATTTGTTTATATATAATTATCACAGACTATAATTAAAACAAAAAACGTTTTGACGCATAAACGGTTTATATTGCATAGTTTTATTATTCCAAAACTAGGAAATTCAGTGTAAATTATTTTCCTCTAAATCTGGAAATTCTACTTCAGTGTCTCTAAGAAATTAATTATTTAGAAATAAATAAATAAACATTAGAGCGAGTCTTAGAGAAAGATTCTGACATCCAATGAAAACAAAAACAATACATATTTTTACAGAAGAGATAGACTGATCTTTCAATAAGAGTGATTAAATGATTAGTTTGAAAGCGTTCTTCTCTTGATAAAATAATATTGTTCTTGTTGTTAACTTAATCTTAAAAATTATATGAAAAAAGGGAAATTACTACGGAAAACAGATTATTGTATTTAATATTAAGTAACAAGACATAATAAGTGAAAAAATAAGAAGAAAAAGACAAGAGGAAAATTACTGGATACTTTGCAAAGGTAATTCTGTATTTTATATAATAAAGAAAAATATTATAAAAAAAACAGGAAAAATATTTAAAGGGAAAATTATTTATTGTGTATCTAAGGTTGTCATACAATCAGTAATATAAAGAAAATCACTTTAACACATGAAAATAATTTTTGGAGGGGTTTGGAAAGCAGAAACCAGAGAAACTTAAATCAATGATTTATAAAACATAAGATCACTCGAAAAAAAATAATAAGAAATAAACAGTCATAAAAAAAACTCAAAAAAAATTGTTTGTTCGAAAAAAAATATACATTAGTTTGAAAAAAAAAACACGCAAGTACACAACAACAACAAAAAACCAATAAAATAAATTACT
>JAXCGZ010009054.1:0-13974 GCA_037179515.1 Halocaridina rubra
ATTGTGTTTGCGCAGTTTTTAAGCACATTAGGGGATATGTCATCAGGACCTGTAGCTTTATGAACATCTAAATCCATCAGCGCTTTGCATACCTCTGTGGCTGTAAGGTTGATGTTCTCTAATACCGGCCCTTGAGCTTCTATCACTGCAATCTGAGGGGGTGGGATATTTTCTTCTGTAAATACTGACTGAAACTCCTTGTTCAATTCTTTGCAGATCTCTTCATCCGTCTCAGTGATGCTTCCATCTGCTCTCTTTAGCCTTAAAACCTGTTCTTTTACCTTCAGTTTTCCTCTGATAAAGCTGTGGAAAAGCTTGGGATTTTCTTTAGCCTTCCTGGTGATGTCCCTCTCATAGTCTCTCTCTGCCTCTCTCCTTTTACTTAGGTAGTCATTTCTTGCTCTTTTGTAGGTTTGCCAGGCATTTATGTTTTTTCTCCTCCTATACCTTTTCCAGCATTTGTCTCTCCACTCCTTAGCTCTTTTACACCCATTATCGAACCATTTCTCTCTGGCATGAATTACACCTACTTTGGTGACAGGTATGCAGCAATCTACTATCTTCCCATATTTCTCACAAAAGATGTCATACATTTCTTGTACAGATTTGTTGTAAAATAAGGTTCTCCAGTCAATAACTGCAAAACGCTCATTCATTTTGATGTAATCTCCTTTCGGATAGTTCCTCCTCATGTCCTCAGTACCTCTACTCTCAGGAAGAATATCTTCAATGATATACTCCATCAACAACACACAGTGGTCACTCTTTCCAATTGGTGGTTCATACTCAATTTTTTCAATATCCAACACATTATCTGTGAACACTAGATCAAGTAGTGATGGCTCATCCCCACCCCTGGCCCTTGTTGGTTCCATTACATGTTGGAGTAGGAAATTCCCTTGTACGCAATCTAGGAATCTTGCCCCGAATGAGTCCTCACCACTGTGTGGGTCAAGATTTATCCAATCTATCTCTTTATGATTAAAGTCTCCCATAATCAAAATCCTACTTTTTTTTCCCGTGCCATGTTAACAACTGAGTTTATGACTTCAATAGTACCTATATGACTTTCCTCATAAACTTCAAGCCTATTTTGGTTCCTTGGTGGGTTGTATACAACAGTTATTTTAATGCTCTCTGACCCAGTATTTATGCGAGCAACAAGAAATTCCTTGAACTCACTTTCTATAGCCAAGTTTATTTCTTCGACTTGAATCCTTTCACTTATGAGCAGTGCTATTCCTTCACCAGTCCTCTCAGATCTTTCAACCCTTAGTATTCTGAAACCCTTAGGAAAAACTGTGACACTGTTTATGTCCTCACTCAACTTAGTCTCTGTAATTGCTACTATATCTGCCTTACTGTTGTGAATCCTATCTTTTAATTCTACTGCCTTACCAGCTAATCCATCAGCATTTGTGTATAACAATCTTAATGTGTGTGTGTGTGTGTGTGTGTGTGTGTGTGTGTGTGTGTGTGTGTGTAATTGCCTACTTGCTCTCATGGGAAAAGCCCTATGCTCGTAATGCCCCGTATCCTGATCGTTTCCATATTTGTACTCAGTGATACTTATCATACTTGCCTTTAAAACTATAAATTGAGTTGGCATTAACTACCTCCTCACTTAGGAAATTCCAATTATTAACTACTCTTACACTAAAAAAAAATATTTTCTTACATCCTGCAAAGAAGTTTTCTTACTAAACTTCAAACTATGACCCCTAGTTCTAGAGCCAGCCATATCAAAACATCGATCCCTATCCACTCTGTCGTAACCATGAAGGAATTTAAAAAACGTCCCCTTATCCCCCTCATTCTTCTAGCTTCGATTGTTGGTAAGTCTAATTTACTCAGCCTCTCCTCATACCCAAAACTGCGTATTTCTGGCACCAGTCTCGTGGCATGTCTTTGAACTTTTCCAGTTTAATTATGTGCTTTTTCAAGTATGGATTCCAAAAGTGGGCTACATATTCAAGCTTTGGCCTCACATAAGTTACAGGAATATTTATGAGCATTCCCTTGTCCATGTATTTGAAGGCTACCCTTACATTTGCTAAGAAAACCTATGCTGCCGTCCTTACTATCTCATTTATATTATGCATTTGCGGAGACAAATATGCCAGTATGTTTACTTCTAGATCTCTCTCATTTTCGGTCTCTTGAAGTTTTGCTTCTGCTATTGAGTATCGAAGTTCGGACCTTCTCGCACTTGTACTCACTCTCATTACCTTACATTTTGAAGTACTGAATTTCATTAGTCTCTTTCCTGACCACTCATGCAGACTATTTAGGTCTTCCTGAAGTTCTTTATCATTGTTCTCGTGTCTTGCTTTCTTCACAATCTTTGCATCATCTGCAAACATATTCATGAATGAATTTACAGGCCCAGGTAGGTAATTTACGTATACATGGAACAAAAGTGTCTGTAATACTGAACCCAGTGGAATCCCACTACTAACCCTCCTCCTTTCAGACACTGAGTGTCTTACTCTAACCCTCTGTTCCCTTCCTTCTAAGTAAGCTTATATCCATTCCAAGACATTTCCACCTATTCACGCCATTACTTGGAGCTTCTTAATAAGTCTCCCGTGTTGGACCATATCAAAGGCCTTCTGGAAATTTAGGAATATGCAATCCACCCAACCCTCTCTTGCCTGTAAGATGCGGCTTACCACATCATAGTATTCTAACAAAAATTTTACTGTTGGTCTGCCTTTTCTAAAGCCATGTTGTCTCACTGACAGAAAGTTGAATGTTTCCTTATTAGTTTCTCCATAATTATGCAAACTATGCTGGTCAAGGAAACAGATCTATTGTTTAGAGCTGTATCCCTCCTTCCCTTTTTGAAGATAAGAACCACGTTTGCTTATTTCCAGCATCTTGGAATCTCCCGAGATTCCAGCGACTTTTTAAAAAATTATGCTTAGTGCTGCCAATATTGCTTAAGCACATTTCCTAAGTACATATGGGATATATCATTTGGACCTGTAGCTTTATTGGAGCTAACTCTATCAACGCTATGCATACCTCTGTGACTTAATGGTTGATGTTCTCTAATACCGGGCCATGACTTCCTATCTCTGTAATCTGAGGGGGTGGTGTATTTTCTGCTGTAAATTCTGACTGAAAATCCTAGTTCAGTTCTTCGCAGATCTCTTCATCTGCCTCAGCGATGCTTCTATCTCTTCTTTTCAACTTTAAACCCTGTTCTTTAACCTTAAGTTTTCCTTTGATAAAGCTGTGGAAAAGTTTAGGATTCTCTTTTGCCTTCCTGGTGAAATCCTTTTTATATATCTCTCTGCCACTCTTCTTCTACTTAGGTACTCGTTTCTTGCTCTTATATAAGTTTGCCGGACATTTAAGCTTTATCTCCTCCTATTCCTTTTCCAGCATCTGTCTCCCCACTCCTTAGCTCTCTTACACTCATTATTAAACTATTTCTCTCTGGCATGAATAACTCTTATTTTGGTGGAAGGTGTGCAACAATTTACTATCTTCCCATATTCCTCACAAAAGATGTACATATTTTGGTACAGATTTATTGTTAAATAGGTTCTCCAGTCAATAACAACAAGAAACTCATTAATTTTGTTGCAATCTCCTTTCGGATAGTTCCACCTCGTGTCCTTCTCAGTGCCTCTACCTCCAGGCAGAACATGTTCAAGGATATACTCCATCAACAACACCTTATGGTCAGTCTTTCGAATTGGAGATTCATACTCAATTTTTTCAATATCCAACGCATTATCTGTGAATACTAGATCAAGTAGTGATGGCTCATCCCCACCCCTGGCCCACTTTGGTTCCAGTATATGTTGGTGTAGGAAATTCCCTTGTACACAATCTAGGAATCTTGCCCCGAATGAGTCCTCCCCACTGTTTAGGTCAAGTTTATCCAATCCAAATCTCCATGTGATTAAAATCTCCCATAATCAAAATCCTACATTTTCTCTCCCATGCAATGTTAACAACTGAATTTATGACTTCAATAGTACCTATATGACTTTCCTCATAAACTTCTAGCCTATGTTTGTTCCTTGGTGGGTTATATAGCCTTACTAATATGCTTTCAAACGTGTGTGATTCAAAATAATTATGAAGTATTAGCTTAAGCAATAAATGAAGCTCTATAAATGTAACAGTATATTAGCTAATTTATATGTATCGTTTTCCAATATATGTATAAGAGTTTTCAAAGCTTATGCGATAATATATATGATTTTAAGCAACAATGTGACATATTAACAAGCTTTATATAGATTAAAATTGTATTATGTTATTGCTATATGAAATATATTTTACAATTTTGAGGTTTTACGAAATCTGAATTTTTCCAATTACTCTACAGGATATTACTATAGATTATACGATTATAGATATGTAACATTAATTATAGTATTTTTATGTTATTAAGTATTATATTTATTATTTTTTTAGTATATTATTGCATTTTCAGGTGTATTTTAAAAGTTTTTGAAGTTGATTCGGGAATCAAAAACAATTTGCCGGCGACATGATACGATTGCATCATTATATTTTACACTATAATGAACATATAGTAATAACTATAGTCTGATAACTGTTAAGTTTAAAATTTATTAAATTCATATTCTGTTATTTCATTTTGAAATAAATCTCAACAGTTTATGGAAGTTTTTATCAGAATCACTAACAAGTTTCCGGTGTAAAAAAATATGATACCATTATTATCGTTTATTAATTTTTAGTTTTATAAATAGTTATTATAATTAATTACTTATTCTGTTTATTAAAATTTTATCATATTATGACATTTTGAATTATATATTGTCAGTTTTTAAAAGTTTATATGAGAATCACTACCAAGTCCAGACGACAGATATAATAACATTATTATCGTTTATAAATTTATAGTCGCAACTATAGTGTTATAATCAATTAAATCTTATATTTATTAAAACTATGCCATATTATCATATTTTGAATCATATTCAAATAGTCTCTGAAATTTATGAGAATCACTACAAAGTTTTCACTGACAAGATATGATAGGATTATTATCGTTTATAATTATACAGCATTAACAATAGTATGATAATTAATACAGTTTTGTGTTAGTTAAAACTGCACTGCAATATTGCATATTTAATTATATTTTAATAGTTTTTTGAAATTTTATATGAGAATCACTACCCATTTTCCGGCGACAAGACATCATGATAACATTACATCGTCTGCTAGTAAAGAGCCGTGACGCCCAGAGATACGAGTGGAAGAATATTCTTCCAATTTCTCCTATAACTTCCATTTTAGCCTTTTCACACTGGAACGGTGATTAAGTTCAAGAAAAGAGGTCAAGATGTGGTACGAGAGTGACTTAGTAGAAGTATTAAGGAACAGTGTAGTGCCATATTATTTAGTAGTGGCACTACCCCTACTTATCCTCATCTCTCCAGGGCCTGTAGATGCAGCCGCTGAATTTACCGTCTACCGCTTGCAACAGTATGACCTTCATGGGGTTTCTCATGGTAATTATACACGCACTGACCTAATATAATGGTTGTTTGATGTAAGAGTTGCTCTTACATAGAAAAATATTGGTTGTAAAACGGCCGCTTTCGCGTCTGTTTTTGGATCAGGCCTCACCGGGTCATGTTGAAACTTTCATGTAACCGGAATGTCAGTTTCCATTTCCTTCTGGTTTTGACGGATATTTTAAGCTCTGCACCATAATCACGGTAAATTATATGTTTTAAGTGTACCGCAATGAAAAATAGGTAAATTTTTAGAAGAGGGGATTATTTTCTTAAAGCAACATAACTGTAGTTTTTCGACAGTTTTCTCTATGCAACAAACGATTCTAAACTCCTTTTCTGGTGCAGAACGCTCAATGTAGACGTTCCATGCCCCCCCCCCTTACCCCTAACAATCTTAGGGGGAAGTGTTGGGAATCGGGATTTTGGGTGGGGGGGAAAGCTAAAACTAGTGATATGCTGCAGAAATAACGCACACAAACCTTCATTTCACAAGGAAAATGTCAACAAACACATTTTTGTTGCATTCTAACCTAACCTAGGGGAATGCGTCGTCCCTAGGGACCCCCTTTGGGGTATTTTTGCCTTGTTGGTGCTAGGCCCCCCGGACCCCCCTTAGGAGTACATATAGACCCTAACAGCCGTCTATTTCACTAAAGGGGTTAGATGAGATCTATTATTCTATTTATATAAAAAGTCCTATTCCATTAATAAGATAATACTGATAAATATATCACTGAAAGTCAAAAACATATTTGGGGCATTTGGTTTGAGGGATGAGCTTCTGATGGTTGAATTATGTAGCCGGACATTCCGAAGACCTAACTTGTATTAGCGGTTAGGATAGGCTAAGTTAAGAACATAAGAATAGAGGACACTGCAACATGCCTACTGGCACACACGAGGCAGCTCCATTTTTGAATTGTATATTCAGCATGTCTAACCTATTCTATTCTACTCTACTTATTTATTCTGTGTTTCTTTTTATGATTTTTCTAATAAGCACTAACCTATTCATACCCACCCTACCTCTGTCATATGTCTATCTAATCTACATTTGAAGGTGTCTAAGGTATTGGCATTTACTATCCTACTTGGAAGCTTGTTCCATGCATCAGCTACTCTATTACCAAACCAATTTTTACCAATTTCCCTTCTGAACCTAAATTTATCAAGCTTAAATAAGAACATAAGAACATAAGAATAGAGGACACTGCAACATGCCTACTGGCACACACGAGGCAGCTCCATTTTGAATTGTATTTTCAGCATGTCTAACCTATTCTATTCTACTCTACTTATTTATTCTGTTTTTCTTTTTATGATTTTTCTAATAAGCACTAACCTATTCATACCCACCCTACCTCTGTCATATGTCTATCTAATCTACATTTGAAGGTGTCTAAGGTATTGGCATTTACTATCATACTAGGAAGCTTGTTCCATGCATCAGCTACTCTATTACCAAACCAATTTTTACCAATTTCCCTTCTGAACCTAAATTTATCAAGCTTAAATCCATTATTACGAGTTCTGGTTTGATCATGAATTTTTAAAACTTTATTAATATCTCCCTTGTTAATCCCTTTAAACCATTTATACACTTCAATCATATCCCCCCTAACTCTTCGCCTCTCTAGAGAATGTAGATTAAGTTTTTTTAATCTGTCCTCATATGGTAGATTTCTGATATTGTGTATCATCTTGGTCATTCTTCGTTGCACTCTCTCCAAGGTTTCAATTTCCATTCTATAATAGGGTGACCAGAATTGCACAGCATAATCTAAATGGGGCCTAACTAATGCAAGATAGAGCTGCAAAATAACTTTTTCCGTCCTATTGCTGACGCTTCTTGAGATAAATCCTAAAATTCTGTTTGCTTTATTTCTGACTGCTGTGCATTGCTCTCTTGGCTTAAGACTACTACTCACAAGAACTCCCAAATCCCTTTCACACTGAGAACTCATGATTTCATGGTTATTTAGCTTATAACTAGTATTGTCTTTTATAGTACCCATTTTAACTACTTTACATTTTTCAACATTAAATTCCATTTGCCATTTGTCCGACCATTCAGATAATCTATTTAGATCTTCCTGTAAAGCATGAATGTCTTCTTTTCCATTTATAGTTTTACCTATTTTAGTGTCGTCTGCGAATTTACTTAGGTTACTACTGATATCCGAATCCAGATCATTTAGATATACGATGAACAACAGAGGACCCAGTACCGAGCCTTGTGGTACCCCGCTTGTAACCGAGCCCCACTCTGATTTCTCTCCATTTATGCAAACCCTCTGTTTTCTGTCTTTTAACCATTGTTTGATCCATCTGAGCACAGCTCCTCCTATACCATGAGCTTCCAGCTTTTTAACTAATCTCCTGTGAGGAACTCTATCAAAAGCTTTGCTAAAATCTAGATATATTGTATCATATTCTTTGCCACAATCTACTGCCTCGTAAACTTCTGAATAAAAAGACAGTAAGTTTGTAAGGCACGAAAAACCCTTAAGAAACCCGTGTTGTGAAAGTTTTATCAGTCTGTGTAATTCTAGATGTGCCCTTATTTTATTTGCAATTATGGATTCTAGAATCTTACCCACTGTTGACGTTAAACTTACCGGCCTATAATTATTCTTTTTAACACGTTCTCCTTTTTTAAATATTGGTACCACATCTGCCAATTTCCACTCCATGGGTACCGATCCTAATTTTATTGAATTATTAAATAATGCAGTTAGAGGACAACTAAGCTCTTCCTTGCATTCCTTTAATATTCTAGCATATATTCCATCAGGTCCCGGAGATTTATGAGCCTTTAATTTATCTATTTCTTTTATTACCTCCTCTCTCGTAATATTTATTGAACTAAGTATATTATCGGGACTGTCTCTGTAAATGGATTCTACTTCCGGAATATTTTCCAAGTTTTCATTTGTAAATACAGATAAGAAATAATCATTTAAACATGTACACATCACTTTATCGTCATCTGTGATATGGCCATTGGCTACTTCAATTGGTCCGACTTTTTCCTTAAATTTTGTTTGATAATGTTGATAAAACCCTTTAGGATTTTCTTTAGCTTCTCCTGCTATTCGAACTTCGTATTTTCTTTTCGACTCTCTAACTATCTTTTTAACTTCCCTGTTTAACTGTATATATTGCTGCCTCACCTGCTCTTCACCTCTTTTTAGTTTCCTGTATATTCCTCTTTTAATACCTATAAGATTCTTTATTCTATTGTTCATCCATTTAGGGTCATTTTTTCTTGATCTGCAATGTTTCATGGGAATATATTCTCTCTGACTATTCTTAAGAGTCATGACAAAATTGTTATATTCCTCATCCAAATTTATATTAACTGACGGGCTGCTGTTCTTTCCTGTGAGAGAATTTAATGTATTGATCTTATCTTGTGATAATCCTTGGCATGTGGTACCCAAATTTCGGGGTAATCCGCTACCTGCGACCTGACCTGCTGGATTAACTACCCACATCTGTACCCCAGAAATCCCTTCCCATACCTCATTAGATAATTTAGTTTTTAAGCCCTCAAAATCTCCTGCTCTAAAGTTTGGAACAATATTCTTATTTTCCTTTATAGTTTCCTTGAAAATTATGTTAAATCTAATGGAATCATGGTCACTGTTGCCCAATTTTTCACCAACTTCTAAATTTGTAACCATATTCTCTCTATTACTAAGAACTAAATCTAGTGTATTCACTCCCCGTGTTGCTTCATGTACATGCTGAGAAAGGAAATTGTCTTCTACTACTTCCAAAAACTCCTTAGAGCTACTATCACCTGTTATGGTTTCCCAGTTAATATGTCTAAAATTAAAATCGCCTACAATGCAAACTCTATTTGACCTGCTCACTTTAGAAATTTCATCGTATATAACTTGCGACTCTATATTATCTAGATCAGGTGGTCTGTAGACTACTCCTACAACTAGACTTTCTATATTATTTTTAATTTCAACCCATAAGGTTTCTGAATTTAGATTTGTCTTAATTCCAGACTTAATGCAGCTTCTGAGGCTATCTTTAATATACATAATTACCCCTCCCCCTCTTTTATCTGCACTACGATCAGCATTATAAAGTTTATATCCTGTAATTATGTACTCAGCTTTAAGGTGTTTGCTTTCTAATTTAATCCAACTTTCACTAATGCATATTATATCCGGTCTCTCACTACATACTATGGCTCTCAGTTCTTCTATCTTGTTACCTAAACTACGGCTATTTGTATAATATACTTTTAAACTTTCTCTAGCTTCACCCTTCTTGTGGCTATTCTTTTTGTTAATATTTGTTCTATGTAACAAATGGTTCTTATCCTTAGACTCCCAGTTATTTGACCCACTATTTACTGAACCCTTACTGACTAATTTCTCTGCACAAGTATTAATCATTTCACTATTTGTGTCTAACAAAACCCCCCTACCTCTCTGTCTATCATACCAGCCAATACCGAGACACCTGAATTAGAAAGATGCACTCCATCCCTTGCATACATATGCAAGAATTTGAACTTGGCCTTTATCAGCATCGAACAACCGAAAACTACGGACCTAACATTTACCCCAACTACGGAATTAGGACCTGTAAAAATTTCTGGTCCTATTCTTTTTGAGATCCAACTAGCCTTCATATAACGAAGACCAAATATGTTAAAATGATAAATATTGAATGAATGTTTACTTTCACATCCCCCATTTAGAAAAAAAAAATTAAATTTGGTACAATATTATGTTAGGAAATTAGGTAAGTTCACTTTTAGTTATGAAATCATTTTATAATTGATATTGATTGTTCTTAAGTAGTTTTAAATATGTTATTAATGTATCAGGAGGTCCCCATTTAACATCAGGGTTATATTCCTGACAGCTAACTAAGTCGGATTTTGACGTAAGTCGGGACAGACCTATATTCGAACGTAGGACCCTCAACCACTGTTAAAAATAAATAATCTAAAACAGAAAAATAATCTAAGGTCTTAATCTATGCTATAAAAATAGTAATACTAAGCTTAACAGTATTGCTTACCTTTACTTTTGTACCCTAAAACATATAACTAGTAAAATTACGCTACAGTACAGTGCACACTGGAAGAGGCATTGCAATGGATGGTAATCCCCCTCCCTAATTATTTCTGCTATCACACTGGGAAGCTTTTGCTGCTTTCTCATCACCACTAGCTAGCAGCTTCGCCTTGTACCCTAAGGTTATGCAAATTAGCATAACTCTTGAAATGATTAAACCAACCACTACTGGCCACAGACTTAACTTGCACTCCCCTTTTATGACGAGGGAGCTAGCGACCGTTCAGATGGCACTGCTGGAGTGCCACAGCCCATCCTCCCGGCTATTCCACAACCTGTGTCGCTTCACAACTGCCAGCTCCTCCTACTGCCCCTACCACAGGGCTATCTCTGTAAGATGCAGCCCCGTGGTAACAGCAGATGCCCATCAGAGCCGCGTCACAATCGCTCGCCACTCATTCCTATTCCTAGCACGCTCGCTAGTAATGTCAATAACAAGTGAAAACGAGTGAAACCAGCGAGAGAGTAGATGAACATGATAAAATCTATGGCGGGTAAGAGTAAACTGAGTGATGGTTCTTCTTCTTCTTATGCTGCGTAATGCTGTATTCTTACACGCGGCTCAACAAACTATTTTGAATAAATGTAATTTATGGCTGTGTGTTTGGTATATTATTTTAATTCAATATAGTCCTTCAGTGCAACCATATATATAAAAAGAATAAATAAATAAAGCCATTAACTTGATAAATACGAATACATCTATGCTGCTAGCTGTGTATTCATGTGTATTTTGAATAAGATCATATTTACGGCTATGTCTTTGTTATTATTTTTTAAATTCAATGTAATCTTTGAATAACATAAAATATGTAAATAAATAAAGCTATTAGCTTGATAAATATATATATATATATATATATATATATATATATATATATATATATATATATATATATATATATATATATATATATATATATATATATATATATATATATATATATATATATATATATATATATATATATATATATATATATATATATATATATATATATATATATATATATATATATATATATATATATATATATATATATATATATATATATATATATATATATATATATATATATATATATATATATATATATATATATATATATATATATATATATATATATATATATATATATATATATATATATATATATATATATATATATATATATATATATATATATATATATATATATATATATATATATATATATATATATATATATATATATATATATATATATATATATATATATATATATATATATATATATATATATATATATATATATATATATATATATATATATATATATATATATATATATATATATATATATATATATATATATATATATATATATATATATATATATATATATATATATATATAGCTGTGTATTCGTTCACCGTGCTCATAAATTGTTCAGCGCTCGCAGTTTGAATTTACCTCATCAGCCAGGTAGGTCGAAAAATTAATTTCTTAATTATTTTTTGGCCTCTGACGTAACAGCGAAATGAAGGAACTCAGAATGATGTTGTACACGGACTCCCTGTATTGTATTCTAGTTAAACTTATTTGGGGTGGAAAAGGAAATATTTTCATTTTGCAATAGTTGTCTGAAGTATAAATTGTCCATCAATATCAATAGCAAATTTAGGTGATGAATCTGCTGCTCGATATCATAATTGGAAAACTGCTCCGTCATAATTTTGTGACCAGTTACTGGTAATGTTTTAGGATAACTGTGTATAGATCCCAAAATATTTCAATACAATCTTCCTTCATCCAGGTTCAGAATACTGTATTTCTTTTTTATGCACATTTTGTCCACAAAGGAACCTGAACCCTTTTCCCATTTTATTCTAGTTTTCACCTACATATTATTTTTGGTGACAAAATTATGGGCAGTTAGGCTTTGAAGTTGCGTATTTACCATTATTGCAGTGAAAAAATGTATCGCTAAAAGTTGATAGCATCTTACTTCTACTCTTGATTCTCCTTCACTTTGCTGGAAGCAATTATCTCTATATTTTTTATCTGTACTACTTTCATCAATGTTCTGATGAGTTTCTTCTTCTTCTTCCTCTATTTGCGTTCCCATTTTCATATGGGGTCGCATCTCTTCACTAGTCGTCTCCACTGGTTCCGGTCCATCACTTGCTCCTCCTCCAGCTGTCTCTCTCTGAGATCCTCCTTCAGTCGGTCCTTCCACCGTAGTTTAGGTCTTCCTCGTCTACGTCTGCCCTCCACGTCCATCTCCATCACTCTCACACCCACGTAGTCTTCTTCTCTCCTCTTCACATGACCGAATCACTGTAATCTCCTCTCCTGCGCTTTCGCCGACGCCTCCACCACCTTCACTGTACCTCCGCTCCGTACAGCAACGCTGGTCTCACAACTGACTTGTACACTTTTCCTTTCACTCTAGCATTGATTTTCTTGTCACATAGCACCCCTGATGTTCTCTTCCAGCTGTTCCACGCTACCTGGATCCTATGATCAATCTCTCTCTCTAGGTCTCCATCCTTCGTTACGTAGGAGCCGAGGTATTTGAAGGCGTCCGCCTTTGGGAGCTTGTGGTCTTGCATGAACAGGTCGCCTCCTTGTGTCACATTGCACTCCAGGTACTCCGTTTTCTGTCTGCTCACCTTCAGTCCGTAATCCTCCAGCAAACCCCTCCATAGCTCCAACCTCTCTTGCAATTCTTCACGGCTCTCGGGGACCAAAACAATATCGTCTGCAAAGAGCATGCTCCATGGTGCCTCCTTTGTCACTTCCTCCACCATCACATCCATGAGAAGGTTAAATAGATAGGGGCTAAGAGCTGATCCCTGATGGAGTCCAACTTTCACCTGAAAAGGCTCTGTAGTGCCAACTGTACTTCTTACTCTTGTTGTGGCTTCCCTGTATATGTCCTGAACTATCTTGACATACTTCTCCTTCACTCCCTTCGACCTCATACTCCTCCACACCTCGCTTCTCGGGACCCGATCATAAGGTTTTTCCAGGTCAATAAACGCCATGTACAGCCCTCTTTGCTTATCTCTATATTTTTCCATTGTCTGCCTCATTGCGAATACTGCATCCATTGTTCCTCGACCTTTCATAAAACCAAACTGCTCACTACAAACTTCTGTCTCCTCCCTCAGCCTTTTATCCAACACTCTTTCCAGCAGTTTCATAGTGTGAGATGTTAGCTTAATTCCTCTATAGTTGTTGCAACTCTGGATGTCTCCCTTTTCTTTGAAAATCGGTACCATTATACTATCTCTCCACTCGTTCGGGAGAGTCTCTTCCTTCATCACCATGTTCAGGAACTTTGTCAGCACCCGTATCCCTTCTG
>JAXCGZ010009055.1:0-13962 GCA_037179515.1 Halocaridina rubra
TATTACTTATTTTCTATTACTGTAGAGTGATATTTGATGCTTTCTATAATATATTCGTGGGCCGCCAGATGCTTCATTGAGGGCCTCCGGTTGTGCACCCTTTTTCTAATGTAATCATTTCTTAGATAATTTATCTCTTGTGAGCACCCCCCCCCCCACGCATCCATCTCAACACATGCATCTCCACCATTTCATGTTTTCAATCTTGATCCTATCCCATTATCTTCAAACTAATAATTTTTTTACATTGTTTTTAACTCGTTCTCTTAAAAAATTCTTTTAAAAGATTCTTTTGACACAAACTTCTATTTACTAGATTTTCTATGTTGTTTCCCCACTAGGGGATTTTTCGCCAGTTTCCATTACAACTAGTTTTTCATACATGGCCTATTTAAAGACCTAGCATTTATGAACACTTTAATACATTATGAGATTAGAGCAGTTTACTACAGTAATTCTCGAGGGCTAGGTAAATAAATTTTCGAGTAGTTATCACGTGACTTAAAAAAAAGTGCTTGAATATATTTCAGCAATTTGAATCCATTTCAAATACAGTTTGAGAGCCAAGATTAAATATGCCAATGGGGACAAAGCAAGGTTTTATAAGTGTTACCGTAAAATGGGGAGAGGTTGAAGTTATCAAATTTAGATTTTAATTTCATTGGGAATAAAAGTATACATTTATTATTTACAAGTGGAAAAAATGCCTCTATTATGTGTTAAAATCGTACAAGCGAGAAAGGAAAAATAAAAAATCTTATCTATCGAAAACTTTTACTATAAATTGGAGTAGTTATTAAATCATATCTAGCAATGGAATATTGAAGAAAATTTCATTTGTACAATGACATTCAGGCATCAGACTTTAAAATACCTCATACATTTCATTTTATTGGACATACACAGGTACTGTTTACACAATTATATCGAATGGAATTTTATTTAAGATAATGCATACATGGAAAATATACATTTCACATTATATATACAATATATTTCCATTGTACATATAGAATATACACAATAATACTTACATATACCTATGAGTATGAACAAAGTTAATCATTTATTATATGAGCAAACTAAGGATTAGAGATTATCAGACAAATTTTATCAGTCTTTTAACATTAAATTTATATTTGAGCAAAACTTCACAAACTATGATACATTTGCCTTATATAACATTATATAAAATTCCTAGTTCTTTCGTAAATCAAAAATAATTTTCAATTCTTTAAGATAAAAACATTTAAAGCAGGTTATCCACATAAGATGTGAATATGGTAATTTTATTTTATATATGTGCTTCCAATATGTGCTCTACCAACAATCTGTGACCTACCAGGCGTTTTGGGTAGGTTAGGTTCCTATTTTCATGAAAAAGAAAAAAATAGAGCATGTAATGGAATGTGAATGTTCATGATACATCACATATTGGAAGTGCATCTGCTATTAAAGATTACAGATTCTAGGTCTTTAGGGTGAAATCAATAGCTGAATATTGCGCATAAAATATCAACACAAAACAGGATTCACAATACTAATAAAAATTTAATCTCATGTTTAATTATACTTTAAATTTCAAGTTACAGACCACTAATGGCGTTACGGGTCTCAAAACTATGCATCATATAGGAAAACTATATAATTCTCGCTTCTGAAACCTCTCTAACTTTGTTCTTGGTGACCATACATAAATTTTTCGTAAATTGATAATTTGGATAGCTTTGGACTCAGCCTCCTAACCTCTGTTTTTAATTAAGCCAAGGATGTATACTATCAAACAGTGACACTGACCAGTTACAATGTAAGGTTTTCCAAATTCCTCTGGCCTATCAAAGCTTTTCAAAGTCGACAGATTGAGTTAAGTACAAAGCCCTTTTGAGTTCCAGGTATGAGATACGATATGCATTATTATTATTATTATTATTATTATTATTATTATTATTATTATTATTATTATTATTATTATTATTATTATTATTATTATTATTATTATTATTATTATTATTATTATTATTATTATTATTATTATTATTATTATTATTATTATTATTATTATCAACTTACAATGATAATAATAATAATAATAATAATAATAATAATAATAATAATAATAATAATAGTAATAATAATAAGAATAATAATAATAAGAATATTTTCTTATTTAATTTACTGCGCTCCTTATTAGGAGCTGATGACAAAGTCGTGACTCGCAGGATACGTTGTGATAAACGCAAACAAATATAATTAGCACCCACTAAAGTGCCGGTGTCACCAAAGAATTATTACTAAACATCAACTCTAATAAACAAATATTGACATACATCAATAACAAATTGTCTCTGGGGTATCAGATCATCTCTTGAGGAGCAACGTACCCATTACGAAAGTTCTGATGGCAGGAGAGTTGTGACTCGCAAGACACGCTGTCTTAATCAAAAGCATAAACAAAAAATAAAAGTAATGTAATTAATACCCACCAAAGTGTCAGTGTCGCAGAAGAATAGCATCTAAATGGTCGTCTGTAAGCAAATACTGGTACACTTCAATAACAGATTGCCTGTGGGGTCTCAGATCAGCCACTGCAAGGCACTCCAGGCAGTCTGGCTGAAGATTATTAGCATTGGGTGTGTCACACAATTTACAAGACAAATACTGCGGAATATCCCCTCCACCCCCCACCTGCCACACTGGTCTGAATCTTAATGGAAGACGAGCAGACACTGCATTATGCCACCTAACCAAGTGACCACAGCGACGGTACTTGTAGGGGCGAAAGATGTGGTTGTAGTGCTGGATAGTCACACTCAGAGGCCGCTCGGTATTCCTGCAATGGAAGATAGGCAAATGAGCAATAGCACGTATATTCCAATTGTATAGGGAGAGGGAGTCAGGTGAGAGATCAACTGCAGGTAAAAGCATTCCACAGGCAGTATTGTCGAGGAGGCCAACCATGTCATTCACTAACATACCGATATGAGAAGGGATCAGCAGGAAGTGTACAACAAGAGAATGTTTGAAGGCTGTGGCAAGCTGATATAATATTCGTTTGACTAGGTCAAGGGCATCTGGCTTGGGGGAGGAAAGGGCACAGAGAGCAGACTGCGAGTTGCAAATAACCAGACCATTGCTCCTTGTGCACAGCTGTATATTTATAGCATCTAGAAGTCCATGCAGTTCACATGACGTAGAGCTCAACGAGTTTGGCAGACGGCGACCAACCTAGCCACTGGGCAGTGGATCCATACTTGGCGAGAAGATTGCACAGCCTCACTCCCGTCTGCCTGCAGAGAGCCATCAGCATATAGTGTATGGATGGCAAGGAGGGATGAGATGACTTCGGTAATAGTCTCTAGGACTCGTTGTTTCTGCAGGCAGGGTAGGTCCCTCTTGCATTTTGGTGTGTAGGAAACAGCTAAGAGAGGAATCCTCCAGGGTGGTTGACTGTGGTCGATCTTTTCCTCTGGAACATTAATATCCAATCTCTGAAGACTCGAGCAAACAGTTCTAACAAGGGTGCATCCACCAGGCTGGAGTTGAGGCTGATGTGCAGCTGGATTGAGAGATGTTCTAATGACATCTGAGTAGTGCAGAGAAAGGTGAGGAGAGCAGAGGCATTTAACTGTGAAGTATGTCACGTTAGCATATATCCATTCCACTAAAGGAGGAAGATGGAGCTGCTTCAACATGTTAACAATCCTTGTGGAGATTGGGCAGCCCAAGATGAGTTGCATGGCTTTATTTTGAAAGTTTTCGATGGGATCCAATGCTGACATGGGGAGCTGGCTTAGAGCAGGAGAGAGATAATCAAGTACTGAACAGATATATGGCATGTAGATATTTCTGGCTACAGGGATTGAGAGATCGAGACCCCTGCAGCATACGTTAGTGAGAAACTGGAGTGGTGTTGGGCGCTGCTGCAGTCAACTCAGTAGATCTTGAACTATTGGATGAATACGCTGCCATGCTGGGGTGGTGGAAGTAACCCAAACAAATGCACCCAGGCAGAGGTACTATGTACAGAGTAGTATAATGCTGATGCCCACATGGAAATCTGGAACTGTACGTGGATTGCGGGGAGAAAAGCTCCCTCTTTTTCCGAGGAGATGATGAAGACTTATAAAACGCACAAAGAAGTGCTGAAGATGTTCTGGAGAGTCTGAGTGTATGCAGATGTCATCAGTGTAGGCGTAACTGTGATTCCAAGAATGTTAGGAAGTATAGAGAGAAAGCAGTGCATAAGAATATTAAAAAGACACGGACTGAGGACACCTTCCCATGGAGTTCCAAAGTCAAAGCTCCTAGTGATGCTAATACCCCCCTTTAAGAAGACACAGGATAATACGCTATGGAAATACCCTCGTATCCATCTTAGGTGATTCCCCTTTTCATCAAAATCTACTAGCTGGTCAAGGACAACTTCCCTGTTTGCAATACTGAAGGCACTTTTTAAGTCAAGAAAGGCCACAACACTGATTGGGGAGAGGCGGGTGTACAGCTCGAGGAGGCAGTTGTGGCAAAAAACCATAAAATCTTGATGAAGGTTGTCCTGGCGCTGGAACATGAGGCAGTTGAGGAGAATGCACTCCATCACATTACTGAAGCAAGATGTGAGGGAAATTGGTCTGAATTTGTCGGTGCCAGGCTTGGGAATGGGCATAATAAAGCTGGCCATCCAGGCTTGTGACACGTACCAGTATCGGAGACAAAGGTTTCATAATTGTAGAAGGGGGTCACCAGGTATGGTCAGGAGAAGACAAGAGAGGAACAAAGCTTTTCAGGAGACCCGTAATCAAAGTTTGGTATGAGAGCGGAAATACTGATGTGGCTGCGATGATAACGTGGGGGAGGTGTAGCTGGTTCCGAATAACACAGTCGGAGTGCAAGGTGATCCAAGAAAAGGGCAGGAACCGATGAGTATCTGACATAAGATGCCACGATTCCAAATGTAATGACATGGTCTAGGGTGCCTCCTCGAGAGTGAGTAGCACCCCAATTGTCTCAGCGAGAAACATCCTACTCGTGTTTCCGATCAACACGAACATGCAGCTAATACATTAGACCTATTTCTTACTTCTTACCCTTCAAAGTACTTTTATTCTGTGTTTTTGCTCCCCCTCCTTCAATTCCTCTTACTCAGCACTGCCTTTGGGACTTTGAGTGTACCTAACGTGAAGATTTGCGTAACTTCCTCTTCGATTTCCCATGGGATGACTACTGCTTTTGGTCCCGCAATCCTCATCAGTTAGCCCTAAAAGTTGCCGAGATCATAACATAGGGAATGGAGGAGTACATTCTCTCCTCTATGATAACTTTTTCTCCTCCTAATCCTTGGTTTGGCCGTGCTTGCTCCATGGCTATTCAGGCCTGGGATGGGGAACACCAGTCGTACAAAACCTCTCCTTCTGATTTAAGTCGTTCTGCTTTTATTGTAGCTAGGAATTGCTGTACTGATCTGATTCGAAGGTCTAAGTCTTCCTTTATAAGAAGGAAAGTTGATGATCTTAACTCCTCTCCCACTGACAAATGTTTCTGGTCCAAACCCAAAAACCTCTCTAAAAGCTTCTGTAACTGAAGAGTTCCCCCTCTCATTTGTTCTGATGGTACTATAGCTTGTTTTTATACTGCCAAGGTTACTCTCTTTGACTCTCATTTTTCTGCCAACTCTTCTGTAAATGATTCTAGATTCCTCTCCCTTAGTCTTTACCCCTCTCTATGATTCATGTGAAAACATAAATCATATTTTGCCCCTGACTGGGACTCGAACCTAAGATACATTATAACAGTGACAAGACGCTATCAACTATACCACTGTAAGTCTAAAGGAGAGATTAATCTTACAGATTAACTGCTATAGTAGGAATAAATGCATTCTGTGTGAATGCCATTTTGTTCATATTAAAGTCTATGCTAACCTCACTCGTGGGTTCGTTTTTCGCATTTAATTCAAATCTCAATTATATTGGCATTAATTATATTAAAATAAACACATTAACATATGTAAAAACATGAATTATATTTTGCCCTTGACTGGGATTCGAACCTAAGAAAAATAATTACTGAGCCAAGGAGCTCTCAACTACACCACTGAAAGTCAAAATGAAAAGCAAACTTTACAGCTTAGTTGCTATACCAGGAATGAACACATTTTATTTGAATGCCTTTTTGTTCATATTACAGCCTCTCCTAACCTCACTTGGAGCTTCGTTTTTTTACTTTCATTCAAATCTCACCTATATAGTCATTAATAATAATCAAATAAACACATAACATATGTGAAAAAAAATCATATTTTGCCCCTGACCGGGATTCAAGCCTAAGACAGATAATTACTGTGGCAAGGCTCTATTAAGTGCACTGCTGGCGGTCTAAAGGAGTTGTAAGCCTTACAGCTTAACTGCTATACTAGGAGTGAACGCATTCTATCTGAATGCCTTTTTGTTCATATTACAGCCATTCCTATCCTCACTTGTGGCTTCGTTTTTTTGCATTTAATGCAAATCTCAGCAATATACGTATTAATAATAATCAAAGAAACACATTTTCACATTTGAAAACATGAATCATATTCTGCCCCTAACCGGGACTTGAAGCTAAGATACATAATTACTGTGCCAAGGGACTATCAACTATACCACTGAAGGTCTAAAGGAGAAGCAAACCTTACAACTTAAGTGCTATACTAAGAATGAATGCATGTTATCTGAATTCCTTTTTGTTCATATTACAGGTTCTCCTAACTTCACTGGTGGCTTCTTTTTTTTGCATTCAATTCAAATCCCAGCTATATAGGCATTAATAATAATAGAATAAACATGGTAACATATGTGAAAACATGAATCATATTTTACCCCTGACCGGGACTCGAACGTAAGACACATAATTACTGTACCATGGCACTATCAACTGCACTACTGAAAGTCTAGAGGAGAAACAAACCTTACAGCTTCACTGCTATACAGGGAATGAACGAATTATCTCTGAATGCCTTTTTGTTCATATTACAGCCTCTCCTTACCTCACTGGTGGCTTCGTTTTTCACATTTAATTCAAATCGCAGCTATATAGAATTAATGATAATCATATAAACACATTAGCATATGTGAAAACATGATTCATACTTTGCCCCTGACCTGGGCTGGAGTCTAAGACACATAATTAATGTGCCAAGGCGCTATCAACTATACCACTGAAAGTCTAAAGGAGAAACAAACCATACAGATTAACAGCTATTTTGGGAATGAACGTACTTCACCTGAATGCCTTTTTTTTCATATTACAGATTCTCCTGACCTCAATCGCGGCTTCGTTTTTCGCATTTAATTCAATTCTCAGCTATATAGGCATTAATAATAATCAAATAAACACATTAACATATGTGAAAATGTAAATCATATTTTGCCCCTGATCGGGACTCGAACCTAAGGCACATAATTATTGTGCCAAGGCAATATCAATTACACCACTGGTATAAAGAAGAAGCAAACCTTACTCCTTAACTGCTGAACTAGGAATGAATACATCCTATCTGAATGTCCTTTTGTTCATATTACAGCCTCTCCTAACGTCACCCTAGGCTGTTATATGAATTAAGAGGCATTCAGTAATTATGTGTCTTAGGTTCGAGCCCCAATCATGGGCAAATTATGATTCAGGCTTTCACATATGCTAATGTATTTCTATACTTATTATTAATGCCTATATAGCTGAGATTTCAATGAAATGTGAAAACCAAGTCATGAGTTAGGTTAAGATAGGATGCAATATGAAAAAAAAAGGTATTCATCAAAAATGCATTAATTCCTAGTATAGCAGCTAATCTGTAAGGTTTATTTCGCCTGTAGACTCTCAGTGGTGTAGTAGATAGCCCTTGATACAGTAATTTTGTGTATTAGGTTCGAGTCCTGGCCATGGGTAAATTATGCTTCATAAGTATATATGCATGTATGGAATCATATAGGAATATATGTATGTATGTTTGTACACATGCATGAATGCATGTATGTATGAATGTGTGCATGCATGCTTGTATGTATGTATGTATTTATGTATATATGTATGTATGTATGCATGTATGAAATTATGTGCATATGCATGTATGCATGTATGTATGCATGAATGCATGCATGAATGTATATATATATATATATATATATATATATATATATATATATATATATATATATATATATATATATATATATATATATATATATATATATATATATATATATATATATATATATATATATATATATATATATATATATATATATATATATATATATATATATATATATATATATATATATATATATATATATATATATATATATATATATATATATATATATATATATATATATATATATATATATATATATATATATATATATATATATATATATATATATATATATATATATATATATATATATATATATATATATATATATATATATATATATATATATATATATATATATATATATATATATATATATATATATATATATATATATATATATATATATATATATATATATATATATATATATATATATATATATATATATATATATATATATATATATATATATATATATATATATATATATATATATATATATATATATATATATATATATATATATATATATATATATATATATATATATATATATATATATATATATATATATATATATATATATATATATATATATATATATATATATATATATATATATATATATATATATATATATATATATATATATATATATATATATATATATATATATATATATATATATATATATATATATATATATATATATATATATATATATATATATATATATATATATATATATATATATATATATATATATATATATATATATATATATATATATATATATATATATATATATATATATATATATATATATATATATATATATATATATATATATATATATATATATATATATATATATATATATATATATATATATATATATATATATATATATATATATATATATATATATATATATATATATATATATATATATATATATATATATATATATATATATATATATATATATATATATATATATATATATATATATATATATATATATATATATATATATATATATATATATATATATATATATATATATATATATATATATATATATATATATATATATATATATATATATATATATATATATATATATATATATATATATATATATATATATATATATATATATATATATATATATATATATATATATATATATATATATATATATATATATATATATATATATATATATATATATATATATATATATATATATATATATATATATATATATATATATATATATATATATATATATATATATATATATATATATATATATATATATATATATATATATATATATATATATATATATATATATATATATATATATATATATATATATATATATATATATATATATATATATATATATATATATATATATATATATATATATATATATATATATATATATATATATATATATATATATATATATATATATATATATATATATATATATATATCAACAGAATCACTTGGCAAAAATCAGAGTGATTATAATGACCTCGAAGGAAAATTAAACAATCATGTTGGCGAGTACTTTCGATTTTTAAAGAATCAAGATCACAGCCAATAGCTACTACCATTAACACGAGCAAGAAACGTGTCATTTAGAGTTTTAAAATAGCTTCATAGGACGAACTTGGTCTTGTGGAATCCATCGTTTATAATATTTGAAAAAAATGAAATGATGATCTGTGATTCCGCTGATTTTAAATCTTATTAGTTCTCTCCAATAATTCTGCAGAGTTATAGTCGTTGAAAATTATATTCATTTAAAGTAAAATAAATCAGAATTTATTAATAATAAATATCTATCTATATATATAAGCCACTTTTCCCCCTTATGGAAGTGGCTGAGTCGAGGTAAAATACTCTGACTCTTTAGGAAAGATAATACAAAGGAGAGGATTCCAAGTCTTCTCGCTCCTCCCCATTTAGTCAACTCTTACAACACGCAAGGGAAAATGGATGAAGTATTTTAGCCCTTTTCCCAAGGAGGGAAAAACACCACTATAACTGCTACTTGAGTATCAACCACATTACTGGCACATGCACACTTTGAAAGTGAACCCACTCCCGAAGATGATACTGCTTCTCATATACCCCGAAAGGCAAAAGTGTCACCCAAGCTCACTAATTAAAGAGTGCAACTCATTTACCCTAGTCACCTAATTACCACTCACATAATGTGTATTGTAAGAGTACCATTCCTAATGCAAACTCGAATAGCACTACTATATAATGTACCGTGTTAATTAAACAAAAAAGGCTCCCAAAGACCAATGTTGAATGATTTGCATATTAATCACAAGACAACCACTTGCATACCATAAATCACAAGTGTGTGTTCCATGAAATACGTGTGTCACACATATACCATGAACCACATGAAAAGCATAACCCATAGGAGTGACACGCTTTTATAGTATTACGCAAAATCACAATCCAGTTAACAAGATTCACAAGTTTACTATGTGCATTATGCGATCTATAAGTCTTCATTATCTTCAGCTTTAATAATATCTATATGGGATCGCTGTTCTTTGCTAACGTATCCAGTTCTCTTTTCCCCGCATCCCGCATATATTCAGCTGTATAATCCTTCCATCGGAACTTCGGCCTTCCTCTTCCTCTCCTTCCCTCCATCTTGGCATCACATGACTGAACCACAGTAATCTTCTCTATTGTATTTTTTTAGACACTTCCACTACTTGAACTATCCCTCTAATGCAGGGGTGCATAACCTTTTGGGTTTCCCGGACCACATCATCAAATATATATCAAATCGAGGGCCACTATATTTTATATATTTTATAATGAATAGTTTGTAGAATATATTTAAGGGTAAAAAAACACAATTGTTCACCCGTTTTGTTTTAATGAGATGTTTTACACAGATTCATGCACAAGTTTTTTTATGTTAGAGTGAAATTTTGGGGTTGTCAGTCTTAAAACAGAGTGCAAATCTTAATCACTTAGCCTGCTGAGAATATTTGATTTGTTTTGGTTGAGCAGACTAAATGTTTGTTCATATATGTAGGAAGAGCCAAATAAGCTTGCATAAATAGCAGCTTTGTTTCTCAAATATGGAAATTGATCTTTGGCCAAACATTTATGAAAGTTGAGCAAGTCCCTTTCATTATACTTGGTAGGAAGGTTGCCATTATTCTGAAGATCAATCACGTCAAGTTGGGTTTCGAATTCCACTACTTCAGGAGATACAGAAGAGGAGCTGTTGAACAACATCAAATCATGATTGATTCTTTCTTGAGGTCCTAAAATCGGCTCTCAAAGACCTCCAAAAACTGTTCTAATTTTGTTGCATAGTATTCATGTCTATTGCATACTTTGTGTTTCTCACACTTAAGTTTGTAGTTTGGGAAGTGTCTTAACTCTCATTTAACTATCTGTGACTGAAACAATTTTAGTTTTTGTTCAAAAGCTATCATATAGTTGGCTAGCTGAGAAAAAAGTTGGTTATTCCCCTGAAGTTTACGATTCAAGTTATTTAAATGACTTGTGAGATCCACAAGAAATGGTAAATCGCAAAGCCAGTCAACACTTTCAAGCTCTGGTGCTATCTTATTCTTTGCATTAAGAAATATCTCAATTTCATCCAAAAGATTGATAAATCTTTGCTGTGTATTTCCTCTGCTTAACAACCTTACTTAAGTGAATAACACTAAATCGCCATATTCTGCTTCAATTTCATCAAGAAATTGCTTGAATTGCCGGTGATGCAAACCTGAATATGAATTGATGAAACTAACTAGAAACTTCAACCTTCATAAAATGATCAAAATTCAGTTCTTTTCCACACAAATATTGTTGATGTATTATGCAATGAAACTGCTTCAATCCATATTTTCGCTCTCCAAGGTGTTTAATTAATAGCTGCACCAAGCCATTCTGCTTGCCTATCATTGCAGGAGCCCCATCAGTTGATATACCTACTAACTTGTCCAAATTTAACTCAAATCCTGAAATTTGTTCTAAAAGTCCATTAAGTAAATCACTACCAGTTGTCTGCCCTTTCAATGAACTGAGCTCTACAAATTCCTCATGAATAGGAAAGTTATTTGTTACACCACGTGCAAATTCAAGTAGCTGAGCAGATGTAACATCAGTAGATTTATCAGTGGCTAGGGAGAAGTACACAAATTGTTTACCTTTTTCCTGCAACTGGTCTACTATATCACCCGACAAATCAACAATACGACTTTGCACTGTCATTCGATTCAAACTGATATTCTCAAGCTTTTTCAAAACATCTGGAGAAAGTTTTTGAGCAGCAAGTAGAATACACTTTTTAATGAAAGCCGCCTCTGGAAAAGCCTTGGAATGTTTAGCAATCTGGTTTGCAATTTCATACCTCGTTTCCGTTACGTCCTGTGCCTACGTATTTTTCTGAATAAACATATTTTTCTGAACATCAAAACGTTGCATTAGTGATTTAATTTTCTGCTTTCTTAGTTCACCAACGAATTTTTCATAAGACTTGTGCTTTGCCAGATAATGCCTTTGTAAATTATATTCCTTACAAACAGCCACACTATTCTGGCATATCAGGCAAATAAATGTTTTGCACTGTTTTCCACAATGAAACATTCATCTATCCATATTTCTTGAGATTTTTTATGTTCATCTTCAAGCTTTCTTTTGCGACCTGATTTATTTTCCAAAGAAGCACTACAGGCCATAGTAACTAATCAAAATTGATCTGAAAACACTGCAATATTGATAAATGCCTGGCCCTACAGCAAGGTCTCCCTTTTTAGATTGCCAAGAAACTATCGGTGCTCAAACAGATTCGCTGACTAGGAAAGTTGCCAACTAAGCACTTTTCGAACTTGCTAAACTGGAATTAGAAAAATAGTACAGGTAATTTAGAAGTAAACTATAATTTTTAGAGTAAAAAATAGGCGTGGCATCAAAATAAAATAGCATTCAAAATTATAATAAATATAAATTTAGACATAACTCTCCAATTGCTTACCTTCCTAGACACTGTTGCAGACAGCTATACACGTTCACCTCTTGTCTAGACTGCTTTCGTGTTCCAGGATGGCCTTGAGGTTAGTGATTTAATTATTGAATTGATTATAGAAAACAATAATAACAAGAAGACTCAAACACTCACACATACATATATGAAAAGCCACATATACATACATGCATACATACATACGCACACCCACATACATAAATACAGTACATCCATCCATATAATTTTTAGTGTAAAAAATAGGTGTGGCATCAGTTTAAAAATAAAATAGCATTTAAAATTAAAATAAATATAAATTTAGATATAACTCTCCAAGTGCTTACCTTCCTTCGCAAAAATGAGGTTGCTCCCATCTAGACACTGTTGCAGACAGCTATACACGTTCACCTCTTGTCTCGACTGCTTTCGTGTTCGAGGATGGCCTTGAAGTCATTGACTTAGTTATTGAATTGATTATAGAAAACAATAATAACAAGAAGACTCAAACACTCACACATACATATATGCACAGACACATATACATACATGCATACATATATACGCACACCCACATACATAAATACAGTACATCTATCCATATATATATATATATATATATATATATATATATATATATATATATATATATATATATATATATATATATATATATATATATATATATATATATATATATATATATATATATATATATATATATATATATATATATATATATGTCCTGTTATCATAAAAATTTTTAATCCCTCAGGTCTCATAAGTCCTTTTGTTTACGTCT
>JAXCGZ010009056.1:0-12500 GCA_037179515.1 Halocaridina rubra
GCACGTCCTCACTGGATGAACCCAGGAACTACTGGCAACTGATGTAGTATTGCACTATATAAGACTTCAGTCTCTTCGTTAATGGCTTCAACTGAATAAAAAAGCACTAAAAGTTCCAACAATTTCCAAATCTATTAGCGATTGAAAGACTTAAAAACTGTATCACTGATTTCTATTTCCTCCTTCAACGAATTTGGGTACATAGAATACTTTTTTCCAGTTACGTGTAATTCTAGTAAATTATTCACTTTTCAGTTCAGGATGGATACAGTCCACTGGCTCATTCAATTTTCAGTCAAAAATTAGCTCATTTCTCCACGTTCTACAGTCAAACATAGTTACACACCACTAATATATTCACATTACCGTTAAAATTAGTCATGAAGCACTAATATACTGCCTTTCCAAGAATAGTTGTGCTAGCAGTTCACTTCACAAAAAGGAAGCGTTTCTCACTGTCCTCATATGGTAGATTTCTGATATTGTGTATCATCTTGGTCATTCTTCGCTGCACTCTCTCCAAGGATTCAATTTCCATTCTATAATAGGGTGACCAGAATTGCACAGCATAATCTAAATGGGGCCTAACTAATGCAAGATAGAGCTGCAAAATAACTATTTCCATCCTGTTGCTAACACTTCTTGAGATAAATCCTAAAATTCTGTTTGCTTTATTTCTGACTGCTGTGCATTTCTCTCTTGGCTTAAGATTACTACTCACAAGAACTCCCAAATCCCTCTCACACTGAGAACTCATGATTTCATGGTTATTTAGCTTATAACTAGTATTGTCTTTTATAGTACCCATTTCAACTACTTTACATTTTTCAACATTAAATTCCATTTGCCATTTGTCCGACCATTCAGATAATCTATTTAGATCTTCCTGTAAAGCATGAATGTCTTCTTTTCCATTTATATTCTACCTATTTTAGTGTCGTCTGCGAATTTACTTAGGTTACTACTGATATCCGAATCCAGATCATTTAGATATACGATGAATAATAGGGGACCCAGTACCGAGCCTTGTGGTACCCCGCTAGTAACCGAGCCCCACTCCTATTTCTCTCCATTTATGCAAACCCTCTGTTTTCTGTCTTTTAACCATTGTTTGATCATTCTGAGAACATAAGAACATAAGAACATAAGAATAGAGGACACTGCAACATGCCTACTGGCACACACGAGGCAGCTTCATTTTTTAATTGTATTTTCAGCATGTCTAACCTATTCTATTCTACTCTACTTATTTATTCTATTTTTCTTTTTATGATTTTTCTAATAAGCACTAACCTATTCATACCCACCCTACCTCTGTCATATGTCTATCTAATCTACATTTGAAGGTGTCTAAGGTATTGACATTTACTATCATACTAGGAAGCTTGTTCCATGCATCAGCTACTCTATTACCAAACCAATTTTTACCAATTTCCCTTCTGAATGTAAATTTATCAAGCTTAAATCCATTATTACGAGTTCTGGTTTGATCATGAATTTTTAAAACTTTATTAATATCTCCCTTGATAATCCCTTTAAACCATTTATACACTTCAATCATATCCCCCCTAACTCTTCGCCTCTCTAGAGAATGTAGATTAAGTTTTTTTAATCTGTCCTCATATGGTAGATTTCTGATATTGTGTATCATCTTGGTCATTCTTCGCTGCACTCTCTCCAAGGATTCAATTTCCATTCTATAATAGGGTGACCAGAATTGCACAGCATAATCTAAATGGGGCCTAACTAATGCAAGATAGAGCTCAAGTAACTTTTTCCGTCCTATTGCTAACACTTCTTGACATAAATCCTAAAATTCTGTTTGCTTTATTTTTGACTGCTGTGCATTGCTCTCTTGGCTTAAGATTACTACTCACAAGAACTCCCAAATCCCTTTCACACTGAGAACTCATGATTTCATGGTTGTTTAGCTTATAACTAGTATTGTCTTTTATAGTACCCATTTTAACTACTTTACATTTTTCAACATTAAATTCCATATGCCATTTGTCCGACCATTCAGATAATCTATTTAGATCTTCCTGTAAAGCATGAATGTCTTCTTTTCCATTTATAATTCTACCTATTTTAGTGTCGTCTGCGAATTTACTTAGGTTACTACTGATATCCGAATCCAGATCATTTAGATATACGATGAATAATAGGTAACAGCTCCTCCTATGCCATGAGCTTCCAGCTTTCTAACTAATCTTTTGTGAGGAACTCTATCAAAAGCTTTGCTAAAACCTAGATATATTGTATCATATTCTTTGCCACAATCTACTGCCTCGTAAACTTCTGAATAAAAAGACGGTAAGTTTGTAAGGCACGAAAAACCCTTTAGAAACCCGTGTTGTGAAAGTTTTATCAGTCTGTGTAATTCTAGATGTGCCCTTATTTTATTTGCAATTATGGATTCTAGAATCTTACCCACTGTTGATGTTAAACTTACCGGCCTATAATTATTCTTTTTAACTCGTTCTCCTTTTTTAAATATTGGTACCACATCTGCCAATTTCCACTCCATGGGTACCGATCCTAATTTTATTGAATTATTAAATAATGCAGTTAGAGGACAACTAAGCTCTTCCTTGCATCCCTTTAATATTCTAGCATATATATATATTCCATATATATATATATATATATATATATATATATATATATATATATATATATATATATATATATATATATATATATATATATATATATATAAATATATATATATATATATATATATATATATATATATATATATATATATATATATATATATATATATATATATATATATATATATATATATATATATATATATATATATATATATATATATATATATATATATATATATATATATATATATATATATATATATATATATATATATATATATATATATATATATATATATATATATATATATATATATATAACCAAATAAGCACATTACATATGTGAAAACATGAATCATTTTTTTCCCCGACCGGGACTCGAACCTAGGACTTATGATTACTAAGTCAAGGCGCTACCACTACACCACAGAAGGTTAAAAGGAATCCAATCCTATTGCTTATATCTGCTATATATCTTCATAAGTATAGCAGATATAAGCTATAAGGTTGGATTCCTTTTAACTTTTTGTGGTGTAGTGGTAGCGCCTTGACTTAGTAATCATAAGTCCTAGGTTCGAGTCCCGGTCGGGGTAAAGAATGATTCATGTTTTCACATATGTAATGTCTTATTTGGTTATTTCATGGCCCGAATGAGATTGTGAATTGAATTAAATGCTAAAACGAAGCCACGAGTGAGGTTGGGGAATCTGTAATATGAACATAGTGGCATTCAGTTAGAATGCGTTCATTCCTAAGTATAGCAGATATAAGCTATAAGGTTTGATTCCTTTTAACCTTCTGTGGTGTAATGGTAGCGCCTTGACTTAGTAATCATAAGTCCTAGGTTCGAGTCCCGGTCGGGGTAAAAAAAAAAAAATGATTCTTGTTTTCACATATGTAATGTGCTTATTTGGTTATTTCATGGCCCGAATGAGATTGGGAATTGAATTAAATGCTAAAATGAAGCCACGAGTGAGGTTTGGGAATCTGTAATATGAACATAGTGGCTTCAGTTAGAATGCGTTCATTCCTAAGTATAGCAGATATAAGCTGTAAGGTTGGATTCCTTTTAACCTTCTGTTGTGTAGTGGTAGCGCCTTGACTTAGTAATCATAAGTCCTAGGTTCGAGTCCCGGTTGGGGCAAAAAAAATGATTCATATATATATATATATATATATATATATATATATATATATATATATATATATATATATATATATATATATATATATATATATATATATATATATATATATATTCTTCTAGTATCTCAAATTTGAAATTTTTCAAGTGACTATTCAATAGAACTACCTCAGGAGACAGGGGGGAGTTATATATTTTTCTCCTTTTCATACTTACTATCGGGTAGGTACTTAACTATCTTCCTTTCTTTACTCTTTTCTTTTCCTTCCCAAAAATAATGCCCAATATCTGTCTTCAGGCCTTCAACTGGCTAGCTTTCGCTGGGAGTTTTGCATGTAGGAGCTGTTCCTCCCCTGTCTCTTTGGTTTCTGGTTCAACTTCGTCTTTTTCAAATACAGGAAACGGCTGTTTGAAATTCTTGTTGTCATTTCTTGTGAATTCACACTCCCTTGGCTAAAACTTACAAAGTTTTTATTCTATCTGTCTAAGATATCCCTTCTGACAAATAATGTATATACTACAGCTAGAATGGAAAATAAAGAATCACTCATAGATTCACGTCCTTTATCACTTAATATCTATCTTGGAATTCTCGGAAATCGAATAATGATCTCATATTCGGAGTAGGGGACGAAACAAAAATAAAACAAACTCGGCATCCCAACCATATCTGGGCAGGTGGAGAATCACTTTCTCAGGAATATCCCTCAATAGACATTGCAACAGCACATCACCTCCCATAAAAATACAGTGATATGGCCGGATAAAGACACGGTGGAGCAGGGGAAGAATCCTCGCAGACTCCTTTCCCATCATGCTTCCCCAACGGACTTTCCCGCGATTCCACCCACTAGAACTAACCCCCCCCCCCATTATACCCCCAGTCAGTCATACCCATTCTCTGCCTCACTCGCTGCATCACTTCCAAGACACTCACTCCCTTTCTCTCTGTATAATTCCCCCCCTTCCCCTCACTCTGAAAGAGTGTGTGGGTGAAGTCTCGGTTGGGCCTTGTGGTCATATGGCTGTGTCACAAGTCCTAGGTCCCACCCTCTACTCCCATTAAGGAGTGTTAAGGCTACACAACAACTTTCTTTCTTCCCCTTTACACTACAATAGGGCTACACTGAAACCCCCCTTACCCCAGCACAGCACAAATTCACTCGATTCTACTCTTACAGCCTGCATAGCATGAAAATAAAAGCCCGCTGTATCTAGCAATAAAGATCTAAATAACATCTTAGAACTTTCTTATTCATCAAAAGGATATATGATACACGCAGTTTAATATCAATTCTCTATAATACTATGTAACAAGAACGACCGGTCATTTCTGTCTTTCTCTTGCCAAAATATTACACCCTCGAAAAAAAAAAACTTGAAAACTGGTCCGAATTTTCCTTTAAATTTTGTTTGATAGTGTTGATAAAACCCTTTAGGATTTTCTTTAGCTTCTCCTGCAATTTTAACTTCGTATTTTCTTTTCGACTCTCTATCTTTTTAGCTTCCCTGTTTAACTATATATATTGCTGCCTCACCTGCTCTTCACCTCTTGTTAGTTTCCTGTATATTCCTCTTTTAATACCTATAAGATTCTTTATTCTATTGTTCATACATTTAGGGTCATTTTTTCTTAATCTTAAATGCTTCATGGGAACATAGTCTTTCTGACTATTCTTAAGAGTCATGACAAAATTGCTATATTCCTCATCCAAATTTATATTAACTGATGGACTGCTGTAATATCCTGTGAGATAATTTACTGTACTGATCTTATCTTGTGATAGTCCTTGGCCTGTGGTACTCAATTTTCGGTTTTCTGCTACCTGAGACCTGACCTACTGGATTAACTACCCACATCTGTACCCCCAGAAATCCATTCCAATACTTCATCAGATAATTTAGTTTTTAAGCCCTCAAAATCTCATGCTTTAAAGATTGGAATAATATTCTTATTTTCCTTTATAGTTTCCTTGAAAATGATATTAAATCTAATGGAATCATGGTCACTGTTGCCCAATGGCTCACCAACTTCTAAATTTTTAACCATATTCTGTCTATTACTAAGAACTAAATCCAGTATATTCACCCCCCGTGTTGCTTCAAGTACATGCTGAGAAAGGAAATTGTCTTCTACTACTTCCAGAAACTCCTTAGAGCTACTATCACCTGTTATGGTTTCCCAGTTAATATTTCTAATATTAAAATCACCTACAATGCAAACTCTGTTTGACCTGGTCAATTTAGAAATTTCATCATATATAATTTACAAATTTATTTTATCTAGATCAGGTGGTCTGTAGACTACTCCTACAACTAGACTTTCTATATTATTTTTAATTTCAACCCATAAGGTTTCTGAATTTTGGTTTGTCTTAATTCCAGACTTAATGCAGCTTCTAAGGCTATCTTTAATATATATAATTACCCCTCCCCCTCTTCTGTCTGCACTGCGATCCGCATTATAAAGTTTATATCCTGTAATTATGTACTCAGCTTTAAGGTGTTTGCTCTCTAAATTTATCTAACTTTCACTAATGCATATTATATCCGGTCTCTCACTACATACTATGGCTCTCAGTTCTTCTATCTTTTTACCTAAATTACGGCTATTTGAATAATATACTTTTAAAATTTCTCTAGGTTTACCCTTCTTGTGGCTATTCTTTTTGTTAATATTTATTCTATTTATCAAATTATTATTATCCTTAATCTCCCAGTTATTTGACCCACTATTTACTGAACCCTTACTGACTAATTTCTCTGCACAAGTATTATTTATTTCATTATTTGTATCTAACAAAACTCCCCTACCGCTCTGTCTATCATACCAGCCAATACCGAGATACCTGAATTGGAAAGATGAACTCCATCCCTTGCATACATATGCTTACGACTAGTCAGGCACAGAGTTAGAGGGAAATATTTTTTCCCTGGAGCAGGAATGAAGAAGGTGGGTGAGTCAATTAATAGCTGGATTGAGGATAAAGATGTTGTTTGTTTGATAGCTGGTGGAAATGACGTGCAGGATGGTAGAAGTGAGGAGCTGATTAGGCTGTATAGGCAAACCCTGGATAAGATCAGGAAAAGGGGTGCAGTTCCGGTGATGTGTGGTATTCTGCCTAGGCTTAGCCAAGGTTCAGAGTGGTGGTCTCAAGCTATAGGAATTAATGCTAGGATGGAAGCCTTCTGTTGGGAGAATTTTATAGGTTTTATAGACGGGTGGGATCACTTCACTAGTCGTAAGCATATGTATGCAAGGGATGGAGTTCATCTTTCTAGTTCAGGTGTCTCGGTATTGGCTGGTATGATAGACAGAGCGGAAGGGGGGTTTTCTTATATACAAATAATGAAATAAATAATACTTGTGCAGAGAAATTAGTCAGTAAGGGTACAGTAAATAGTGGGTCAAATAACCGTGAGTTTAAGGACAATAACCATTTGTTACATAGAACAAATATTAACAAAAAGAATAGCCACAAGAAGGGTAAACCTAGAGAAAGTTTAAAAGTATATTATTCAAATAGCCGTAGTTTAGGTAACAAGATAGAAGAACTGAGAGCCATAGTATGTAGTGAGAGACCGGATATAATATGCATTAGTGAAAGTTGGATTAACTTAGAGAGAAAACACCTCAAAGCTGAGTACTTAACTACAGGATATAAACTTTATAATGCGGATAGCAGTGCAGATAGAAGAGGGGGAGGGGTAATCATGTCTATTAAAGATAGCCTCAGAAGCTGCATTAAGTCTGGAATTAAGACAAATCTAAATTCAGAAACCTTATGGGTTGAAATTAAAAATAATATAGAAAGTCTAGTTGTAGGAGTAGTCTACAGACCACCGGTTCGAGATAATTTAAATTCGCAAATTATATACAATGAAATTTCTAAAGTGACAAGATCAAATAGAGTTTGCATTGTAGGCGATTTTAATTTTAGAAATATTAACTGGGAAACCATAACAGGTGATAGTAGCTCTAAGGAGTTTTTGGAAGTAGTAGAAGACAATTTCCTTTCTCAGCATGTACTTGAAGCAACATGGGGGGTGAATATACTGGATTTAGTTCTTAGTAATAGACAGAATATGGTAACAAATTTAGAAGTTGGTGAACCATTGGGCAACAGTGACCATGATTCCATTAGATTTAATATCATTTTCAAGGAAACTATAAAGGAAAATAAGAATATTATTCCAATCTTTAGAACAGGAGATTTTGAGGGCTTAAAAACTAATTTATCTGATGAAGTATGGGAAGGGATTTCTGGGGTACAGATGTGGGTAGTTAATCCAGCAGGTCAGGTCCCAGGTAGCAGAAAACACCGAAAATTGAGTACCACAGGCCAAGGACTATCACAAGATAAGATCAATGCAGTAAATTATCTCACAGGAAATTACAGCAGTCCATCAGTTAATATAAATTTGGATGAGGAATATAACAATTTTGTCATAACTCTTAAGAATAGTCAGAAAGACTATGTTCCCATGAAGCATTTAAGATCAAGAAAAAATGACCCTAAATGTATGAACAATAGAATAAAGAATCTTATAGGTATTAAAAGAGGAATATACAGGAAACTAACAAGAGGTGAAGAGCAGGTGAGGCAGCAATATATACAGTTAAACAGGGAAGTTAAAAAGATAGTTAGAGAGTCGAAAAGAAAATACGAAGTTAAAATTGCAGAAGAAGCTAAAGAAAATCCTAAAGGGATTTATCAACACTATCAAACAAAATTTAAAGGAAAATTCGGACCAGTTGAAGTAGCCAATGGCCATATCACAGATGATGATAAAGTGATGTGTACGTGTTTAAATGATTATTTCTTATCTGTATTTACCAATGAAAACTTGGAATATATTCCGGAGGTAGAATCCATTTACAGAGACAGTCCCGATAATATACTTAGTTCAATAAATATTACCAGAGAGGAGGTAATAAAAGAAATAGATAAATTAAAGGCTCATAAATCTCAGGGACCTGATGGAATATATGCTAGAATATTAAAGGAATGCTAGGAAGAGCTTATTTGTCCACTAACTGCATTATTTAATAATTCAATAAAATTAGGATCGGTACCCATTGAGTGGAAATTGGCAGATGTGGTACCAATATTTAAAAAAGGAGACCGAGTTAAAAAGAATAATTATAGGCCTGTAAGTTTAACGTCAACAGTGGGCAAGATTCTAGAATCCATCATTGCAAATAAAATAAGGACACATCTAGAATTACACAGACTGATAAACTTTCACAACACGGGTTTCTGAGGGTTTTTTTCTTGCCTTACAAACTTACTGTCTTTTTATTCAGAAGTTTACGAGGCAGAAGATTGTGGCAAAGAATATGGTACAATTTATCTAGGTTTTAAGCAAAGCTTTTGATAAAGTTCCTCACAAAAGATTAGTTAAATAGCTTGAAGCCCATGGTATAGGAGGAGCTGTTCTCAGATGGATCAAAGAATGGTTAAAAGACAGAAAACAGAGGGTTTGCATAAATGGAGAGAAATCGGAGTGGGGCTCGTTTACTGGCGGGGTACCACAAGGCTAGGTACTTTGTCCCCTATTATTCATCATATATCTAAATGACCTGGATTAGGATATCAGTAGTAGCCTAAGTAAATTCGCAGATGACACTAAAATAGGTAGAATTATAAATGGAAAAGGAGACATTCATGCTTTGCAGGAAGATCTAAATAAATTATCTGAATGGTCGGACAAATGGCAAATGGAATTTAATGTTGAAAAATGTAAAGTAGTTAAAATGGGTACTATAAAAGACTGTACGAGTTATTAGCTAAATAACCATGAAATCGATTTCTCAGTGTGAAAGGGATTTGGGAGTTCTTGTGAGTAGTAAACTTAAGCCAAGAGAGCAATGTACAGCAGTCAGAAATAAAGCAAACAGAATTTTAGGATTTATCTCAAGAAGTGTTAGCAATAGGACGGAAAAAGTTATTTTGCAGCTCTACTTTGCATTAGTTTGGCCCCATTTAGATTATGCTGTGTAATTCTGTTCACCCTATTATAGGATGGAAATTGACTCCTTGGAGAGAGTGCAGCGAAGAATGACCAAAATGATACACAATATCAGAAATCTACCATATGAGGACAGATTAAAAAAACTTAATCTACATTCTCTAGACATGCGCAGAGTTAGGGGAGATATGATTGAAGTATATAAATTGTTTAAAGGGATTAACAAGGGTGATATTAATAAAGTTCTAAAAATTCATGATCAAACCAGAACTCGTAATAATGGATTTAAGCTTGATAAATTTAGATTCAGAAGGGATACTGGTAAGAATTGGTTTGGTAATAGAGTAGCTGATGCATGGAACAGGCTTCCTAGTAGGATAGTAAATGCCAATACCTTAGACACCTTCAAACGTATATTAGATAGACATATGACAGAGGTTTAGGGTGGGTATGAATAGGTTAGTGCTTATTAGAAAAATCAAAAAAAGAAAAATAGAATAAATAAGTAGAATAGAATAGAATGGGTTAGACATGATGAAAATATAATTCAAAAATGGAGCTGCCTCGTGTGTGCCAGTAGGCATGTTGCAGTGTCCCCTATTCTTATGTTCTTATGTTCATACCTGCTCCAGTGAAATAATATTTTCCTCTAACTCCATGCCTGATTTTCATGTCTACATATCTGCACAGTGAATCCCCTAAAATTACGAGAACGAGACTTATCCGGAGGATGGGTTACTCCGACCTTGGGAGACTTACCTAGGCTCTTGACCTGAGAGCTTTTCCCACCTCCATTTCTATGGTCGCTAGTACAACTATCTGACTTTATGGGTCCTGAAGAATTACTGCCGCCACTGTCACATTCATCTCTAAGTGAATTAAAAGAATTAGCAACTTGTAGTCGAAAACTATCATTTTTCTTGAGACCCATCTTAGGTGAACCCTTATTCACAACTTTCCAATCGTCTTCACTATTCAATTTTCCCTTCCTGGTTAACATATCTACCTTACCTCTCAGTTCCCTGTTCTCCTCTGCTAAGGATCTGACCTTCTGCCTGACTGCGACCAACTCATTTCTTAAATTAAAAATGAGTTTGCTTGCGTACGAGGCAGACATATCCCCAGCACACCCACAAACAGCACCAACAACGACACCACCACCAACACCATTACCACTACCACAACCAACACAAAGAACACCGCTACCCTCCATATTGCTGAGTAAGGTCAAGACTAGAGCTACTGGAAGCACGTTCTCACTGTATATATATATATATATATATATATATATATATATATATATATATATATATATATATATATATATATATATATATATATATATATATATAAATATATATATATATATATATATATATATATATATATATATATATATATATATATATATATATATATATATATATATATATATATATATATATATATATATATATATATATATATATATATATATATATATATATATATATATATATATATATATATATATATATATATATATATATATATATATATATATATATATATATATATATATATATATATATATATATATATATATATATATATATATATATATATATATATATATATATATATATATATTTATATATATATATATATATATATTTATATATATATATATATATATATATATATATATATATATATATATATATATATATATATATATATATATATATATATATATATATATATATATATATATATATATATATATATATATATATATATATATATATATATATATATATATATATATATATATATATATATATATATATATATATATATATATATAAATATATATATATATATATATATATATATATATATATATATATATATATATATATATATATATATATATATATATATATATATATATATATATATATATATATATATATATATATATATATATATATATATATATATATATATATATATATATATATATATATATATATATATATATATATATATATATATATATATATATATATATATATATATATATATATATATATATATATATATATATATATATATATATATATATATATATATATATATATATATATATATATAAATATATATATATATATATATATATATATATATATATATATATATATATATATATATATATATATATATATATATATATATATATATATATATATATATATATATATATATATATATATATATATATATATATATATATATATATATATATATATATATATATATATATATATATATATATATATATATATATATATATATATATATATATATATATATATATATATATATATATATATATATATATATATATATATATATATATATATATATATATACATATATATATATATATATATATATATATATATATATATATATATATATATATATATATATATATATATACATATATATATATATATATATATATATATATATATATATATATATATATATATATATATATATATATATATATATATATATATATATATATTGGATTCCTTTTAACCTTCTGTGGTGTAGTGGTAGCGCCTTGAGTTAGTAATCATAAGTCCTAGGTTCGAGCCCCGGTCTTGGTAAAAAATGATTCATGTTTTCACATATGTAATGTGCTTGCTTGGTTATTGTATGACCCGAATGAGATTGGGAATTGAATTAAATGCTAAAATGAAGCCACTAGTGAG
>JAXCGZ010009057.1:0-10000 GCA_037179515.1 Halocaridina rubra
AGGTTCGAGTCCCCGTCGGGGTAAAAAAATGATTCATGTTTTCACATATGTAATGTGCTTAATTGGTTATTTCATGGCCCGAATGAATTTGGAAATTGAATTAAATGCTAAAATGAAGCCACGACTTAGGTTGGGGAATCTGTAATATGAACATAGTGGCATTCAGTTAGAATGCGTTCATTGCTAAGTATAGCAGATATAAGCTATAAGGTTGGATTCCTTTTGACCTTCTGTGGTGTAGTGGTAGCACCTTGACTTAGTAATCATAAGTACTAGGTTCGAGTCCCGGTTGGGGTAAAAAAATTATTCATGTTTTCACATATGTAATGTGCTTAATTGGTTATTTCAAGGCCCGAATGAGATTGGGAATTGAATTATATGCTAAAATGAAGCTACGAGCGAGGTTGTGGAATCTGTAATATGAACATAGTTGCATTCAGGTAGAATGCGTTCATTCCTAAGTATAACAGATATAAGATATAAGGTTGGATTCCTTTTAACCTTCTGTGGTGTAGTGGTAGCGCCTTGACTTAGTAATCATAAGTACTAGGTTCGAGTCCCGGTTGGGGTAAAAAAATTATTCATGTTTTCACATATGTAATGTGCTTAATTGGTTATTTCAAGGCCCGAATGAGATTGGGAATTGAATTAAATGCTAAAATGAAGCCACGAGTGAGGTTGGGGAATCTGTAATATGAACATTGTGGCATTCAGTTAGAATGCGTTCATTCCTAAATATAGCAGATATAAGCTATAAGGTTGGATTCCTTTTAACCTTCTGTGGTGTAGTGGTAGCGCCTTGACTTAGTAATCATATTTCCTAGGTTCGAGTCCCAGTCGGGGTAAAAAAATGATTCATGTTTACACATATGTAATGTGCTTAATTGGTTATTTCAAGGCCCGAATGAGATTGGGAATTGAATAAAATGCTAAAATGAAGCCACGAGTGAGGTTGGGGAATCTGTAATATGAATATAGTGGCATTCAGTTAGAATGCGTTCATTCCTAAGTATAGCAGATATAAGCTATAAGGTTGGATTCCTTTTAACCTTCTGTGGTGTAGTGGTAGCACCTTGACTTAGTAATCATAAGTCCTAGGTTCGAGTCCCGGTTGGGGTAAAAAAATGATTCATATTTTCACATATGTAATGTGCTTAATTGGTTATTTCATGGCCCGAATGAGTTTGGAAATTGAATTAAATGCTAAAATGAAGCCACGAGTTAGGTTGGGGAATCTGTAATATGAACATAGTGGCATTCAGTTAGAATGTGTTCATTGCTAAGTATAGCAGATATAAGCTATAAGGTTGGATTCCTTTTAACCTTCTGTGGTGTAGTGGTAGCACCTTGACTTAGTAATCATAAGTCCTAGGTTCGAGTCCCGGTCGGGGTAAGAAAATGATTCATGTTTTCACATATGTAATGTGCTTAATTGGTTATTTCATGGCCCGAATGAGATTGGGAATTGAATTAAATGCTAAAATGAAGCCACGAGCGAGGTTGGGGAATCTGTAATATGAACATAGTGGCATTCAGTTAGAATGCGTTCATTCCTAAGTATAACAGATATAAGCTATAAGGTTGGATTCCTTTTAACCTTCTGTGGTGTAGTGGTAGCGCCTTGACTTAGTAATCATAAGTCCTAGGTTCGAGTCTCGGTCGGGGTAAAAAAATGATTCATGTTTTCACATATGTAATGTGCTTAATTGGTTATTTCAAGGCCCGAATGAGATTGGGAATTGAATTAAATGCTAAAATGAAGCCACGAGTGAGGTTGGGGAATCACTAATATGAACATAGTGGCATTCAGTTAGAATGCATTCATTCCTAAGTATAGCAGATATAAGTTATAAGGTTGGATTCCTTTTAACCTTCTGTGGTGTAGTGGTAGCGCCTTGACTTAGTAATCATAAGTCCTAGGTTCGAGTCCCTGTCGGGGTAAAAAAATGATTCATGTTTTCACATATGTAATGTGCTTAATTGGTTATTTCATGGCTCGAATGAGTTTGGAAATTGAATTAAATGCTAAAATGAAGCCACGAGTTAGGTTGGGGAATCTGTAATATGAACATAGTGGCATTCAGTTAGAATGCGTTCATTGCTAAGTATAGCAGATATAAGCTATAAGGTTGGATTCCTTTTAACATTCTGTGGTGTAGTGGTAGTACCTTGACTTAGTAATCATAAGTCCTAGGTTCGAGTCCCGGTCGGGGTAAGAAAATGATTCATGTTTTCACATATGTAATGTGCTTAATTGGTTATTTCATGGCCCGAATGAGATTGGGAATTAAATTAAATGCTAAAATGAAGCCACGAGCGAGGTTGGGGAATCACTAATATGAACATAGTGGCATTCAGTTAGAATGCGTTCATTCCTAAGTATAACAGATATAAGCTATAAGGTTGGATTCCTTTTAACCTTCTGTGGTGTAGTGGTAGCGCCTTGACTTAGTAATCATAAGTCCTAGGTTCGAGTCTCGGTCGGGGTAAAAAAATGATTCATGTTTTCACATATGTAATGTGCTTAATTGGTTATTTCAAGGCCCGAATGAGATTGGGAATTGAATTAAATGCTAAAATGAAGCCACGAGTTAGGTTGGGGAATCACTAATATGAACATAGTGGCATTCAATTAGAATGTGTTCATTCCTAAGTATAGCAGATATAAGCTATAAGGTTGGATTCCTTTTAACCTTCTGTGGTGTAGTGGTAGCGCCTTGACTTAGTAATCATAAGTCCAAGGTTCGAGTCCCCGTCAGGGTAAAAAAATGATTCATGTTTTCACATATGTAATGTGCTTAATTGGTTATTTCATGGCCCGAATGAGTTTGGAAATAAAATTAAATGCTAAAATGAAGCCACGAGTTAGGTTGGGGAATCTGTAATATGAACATAGTGGCATCCAGTTAGAATGCGTTCATTGCTAAGTATAGCAGATATAAGCTATAAGGTTGGATTCCTTTTAACCTTCTGTGGCGTAGTGGTAGCACCTTGACTTAGTAATCATAAGTCCTAGGTTCGAGTCCCGGTCGGGGTAAGAAAATGATTCATGTTTTCACATATGTAATGTGCTTAATTGGTTATTTCATGACCCGAATGAGATTGGGAATTGAATTAAATGCTAAAATGAAGCTACGAGCGAGGTTGTGGAATCTGTAATATGAACATAGTGGCATTCAGTTAGAATGCGTTCATTCCTAAGTATAACAGATATAAGCTATAAGGTTGGATTCCTTTTAACCTTCTGTGGTGTAGTGGTAGCGCCTTGACTTAGTAATTATAAGTCCTAGGTTCGAGTCCAGGTCGGCGTAAAAAAATTATTCATGTTTTCACATATGTAATGTGCTTAATTGGTTATTTCAAGGCCCGAATGAGATTGGGAATTGAATTAAATGCTAAAATGAAGCCACGAGTGAGGTTGGGGAATCTGTAATATGAACATTGTGGCATTCAGTTAGAATGCGTTCATTCCTAAATATAGCAGATATAAGCTATAAGATTGGATTCCTTTTAACCTTCTGTGGTGTAGTGGTAGCGCCTTGACTTAGTAATCATATTTCCTAGGTTCGAGTCCCGGCTGGGGTAAAAAAATGATTCATGTAATGTGCTTAATTGGTTATTTCATGGCCCGAATGAGATTGGGAATTGAATAAAATGCTAAAATGAAGCCACGAGTGAGGTTGGTGAATCTGTAATATGAACATAGTGGCATTCAGTTAGAATGCGTTCATTCCTAAGTATAGCAGATATAAGCTATAAGGTTGGATTCCTTTTAACCTTCTGTGGTGTAGTGGTAGCACCTTGACTTAGTAATCATAAGTCCTAGGTTCGAGTCCCGGTCGGGGTAAAAAAATGATTCATGTTTTCACATATGTAATGTGCTTAATTGGTTATTTCATGGCCCGAATGAGTTTGGAAATTGAATTAAATGCTAAAATGAAGCCACGAGTTAGGTTGGGGAATCTGTAATATGAATATAGTGGCATTCATTTAGAATGCGTTCATTGCTAAGTATAGCAGATATAAGCTATAAGGTTGGATTCCTTTTAACCTTCTGTGGTGTAGTGGTAGCACCTTGACTTAGTAATCATAAGTCCTAGGTTCGAGTCCCGGTCGGGGTAAGAAAATGATTCATGTTTTCACATATGTAATGTGCTTAATTGGTTATTTCATGGCGCGAATGAGATTGGGAATTGAATTAAATGCTAAAATGAAGCCACGAGCGAGGTTGGGGAATCTGTAATATGAACATAGTGGCATTCAGTTAGAATGCGTTCATTGCTAAGTATAGCAGATATAAGCTATAAGGTTGGATTCCTTTTAACCTTCTGTGGTGTAGTGGTAGCGCCTTGACTTAGTAATCATAAGTCCTAGGTTCGAGTCTCGGTCGGGGTAAAAAAATGATTCATGTTTTCACATATGTAATGTGCTTAATTGGTTATTTCAAGGCCCGAATGAGATTGGGAATTGAATTAAATGCTAAAATGAAGCCACGAGTGAGGTTGGGGAATCACTAATATGAACATAGTGGCATTCAGTTAGAATGCGTTCATTCCTAAGTATAGCAGATATAAGCTATAAGGTTGGATTCCTTTTAACCTTCTGTGGTGTAGTGGTAGCGCCTTGACTTAGTAATCATAAGTCCTAGGTTCGAGTCCCGGTTGGGGTAAAAAAATTATTCATGTTTTCACATATGTAATGTGCTTAATTGGTTATTTCAAGGCCCGAATGAGATTGGGAATTGAATTAAATGCTGAAATGAAGCCACGAGTGAGGTTGGGGAATCTGTAATATGAACATTGTGGCATTCAGTTAGAATGCGTTCATTCCAAAATATAGCAGATATAAGCTATAAGGTTGGATTCCTTTTAACCTTCTGTGGTGTAGTGGTAGCGCCTTGACTTAGTAATCATATTTCCTAGGTTCGAGTCCCGGTCGGGGTAAAAAAATGATTCATGTTTACACATATGTAATGTGCTTAATTGGTTATTTCATGGCCCGAATGAGATTGGGAATTGAATAAAATGCTAAAATGAAGCCACGAGTGAGGTTGGGGAATCTGTAATATGAACATAGTGGCATTCAGTTAGAATGCGTTCATTCCTAAGTATAGTAGATATAAGCTATAAGGTTGGATTCCTTTTAACCTTCTGTGGTGTAGTGGTAGCACCTTGACTTAGTAATCATATTTCCTAGGTTCGAGTCCCGGTCGGGGTAAAAAAATTATTCATGTTTTCACATATGTAATGTGCTTAATTGGTTATTTCATTGCCCGAATGAGTTTGGAAATTGAATTAAATGCTAAAATGAAGCCACGAGTTAGGTTGGGGAATCTGTAATATGAACATAGTGGCATTCAGTTAGAATGCGTTCATTGCTAAGTATAGCAGATATAAGCTATAAGGTTGGATTCCTTTTAACCTTCTGTGGTGTAGTGGTAGCACCTTGACTTAGTAATCATAAGTCCTAGGTTCGAGTCCCGGTCGGGGTAAGAAAATGATTCATGTTTTCACATATGTAATGTGCTTAATTGGTTATTTCATGGCTTGAATGAGATTGGGAATTGATTTAAATGCTAAAATGAAGCCACGAGCGAGGTTGGGGAATCTGTAATATGAACATAGTGGCATTCAGTTAGAATGCATTCATTCCTAAGTATAACAGATATAAGCTATAAGGTTGGATTCCTTTTAACCTTCTGTGGTGTAGTGGTAGCGCCTTGACTTAGTAATCATAAGTCCTAGGTTCGAGTCTCAGTCGGGGTAAAAAAATGATTCATGTTTTCACATATGTAATGTGCTTAATTGGTTATTTCAAGGCCCGAATGAGATTGGGAATTGAATTAAATGCTAAAATGAAGCCACGAGTGAGGTTGGGGAATCACTAATATGAACATAGTGGCATTCAGTTAGCATGCGTTCATTCCTAAGTATAGCAGATATAAGCTATAAGGTTGGATTCCTTTTAACCTTCTGTGGTGTAGTGGTAGCGCCTTGACTTAGTAATCATAAGTCCAAGGTTCGAGTACCCGTCGGGGTAAAAAAATGATTCATGTTTTCACATATGTAATGTGCTTAATTGGTTATTTCATGGCCCGAATGAGTTTGGAAATTGAATTAAATGCTAAAATGAAGCCACGAGTTAGGTTGGGGAATCTGTAATATGAACATAGTGGCATTCAGTTAGAATGCGTTCATTGCTAAGTATAGCAGATATAAGCTATAAGGTTGGATTCCTTTTAACCTTCTGTGGTGTAGTGGTAGCACCTTGACTTAGTAATCATAAGTCCTAGGTTCGAGTCCCGGTCGGGGTAAGAAAATGATTCATGTTTACACATATGTAATGTGCTTAATTGGTTATTTCATGGCCCGAATGAGATTGGGAATTGAATTAAATGCTAAAATGAAGCCACGAGCGAGGTTGGGGAATCTGTAATATGAACATAGTGGCATTCAGTTAGAATGCATTCATTCCTAAGTATAACAGATATAAGCTATAAGGTTGGATTCCTTTTAACCTTCTGTTTTGTAGTGGTAGCGCCTTGACTTAGTAATCATAAGTCCTAGGTTCGAATCTCGGTCGGGGTAAAAATATGATTCATGTTTTCACATATGTAATGTGCTTAATTGGTTATTTCAAGGCCCGAATGAGATTGGGAATTGAATTAAATGCTAAAATGAAGCCACGAGTGAGGTTGGGGAATCACTAATATGAACATAGTGGCATTCAGTTAGCATGCGTTCATTCCTAAGTATAGCAGATATAAGCTATAAGGTTGGATTCCTTTTAACCTTCTGTGGTGTAGTGGTAGCGCCTTGACTTAGTAATCATAAGTCCAAGGTTCGAGTACCCGTCGGGGTAAAAAAATGATTCATGTTTTCACATATGTAATGTGCTTAATTGGTTATTTCATGGCCCGAATGAGTTTGGAAATTGAATTAAATGCTAAAATGAAGCCACGAGTTAGGTTGGGGAATCTGTAATATGAACATAGTGGCATTCAGTTAGAATGCGTTCATTGCTAAGTATAGCAGATATAAGCTATAAGGTTGGATTCCTTTTAACCTTCTGTGGTGTAGTGGTAGCACCTTGACTTAGTAATCATAAGTCCTAGGTTCGAGTCCCGGTCGGGGTAAGAAAATGATTCATGTTTACACATATGTAATGTGCTTAATTGGTTATTTCATGGCCCGAATGAGATTGGGAATTGAATTAAATGCTAAAATGAAGCCACGAGCGAGGTTGGGGAATCTGTAATATGAACATAGTGGCATTCAGTTAGAATGCGTTCATTCCTAAGTATAACAGATATAAGCTATAAGGTTGGATTCCTTTTAACCTTCTGTGGTGTAGTGGTAGCGCCTTGACTTAGTAATCATAAGTCCTAGGTTCGAGTCCCAGTCGGGGTAAAAAAATTATTCATGTTCTCACATATGTAATGTGCTTAATTGGTTATTTCAAGGCCCGAATGAGATTGGGAATTGAAGTAAATGCTAAAATGAAGCCACGAGTGAGGTTGGGGAATCTGTAATATGAACATTGTGGCATTCAGTTAGAATGCGTTCATTCCTAAGTATAGCAGATATAAGCTATAAGGTTGGATTCCTTTTAACCTTCTGTGGTGTAGTGGTAGCGCCTTGACTTAGTAATCATATTTCCTAGGTTCGAGTCCCGGTCGGGGTAAAAAAATGATTCATGTTTACACATATGTAATGTGCTTAATTGGTTATTTCATGGCCCGAATGAGATTGGGAATTGAATAAAATGCTAAAATGAAGCCACGAGTGAGGTTGGGGAATCTGTAATATGAACATAGTGGCATTCAGTTAGAATGCGTTCATTCCTAAGTATAGCAGATATAAGCTATAAGGTTGGATTCCTTTTTTAACCTTCTGTGGTGTAGTGGTAGCGCCTTGACTTAGTAATCATAAGTCCTAGGTTCGAGTCCCTGTCGGGGTAAAAAAATGATTCATGTTTTCACATATGTAATGTGCTTAATTGGTTATTTCATGGCCCGAATGAGCTTGGAAATTGAATTAAATGCTAAAATGAAGCCACGAGTTAGGTTGGGGAATCTGTAATATGAACATAGTGGCATTCAGTTAGAATGCGTTCATTCCTAAGTATAGCAGATATAAGCTATAAGGTTGGATTCCTTTTAACCTTCTGTGGTGTAGTGGTAACACCTTGACTTAGTAATCATAAGTCCTAGGTTCGAGTCCCGGTCGGGGTAAGAAAATGATTCATGTTTTCACATATGTAATGTGCTTAATTGGTTATTTCATGGCCCGAATGAGATTGGGAATTGAATTAAATGCTAAAATGAAGCCACGAGCGAGGTTGGGGAATCTGTAATATGAACATAGTGGCATTCAGTTAGAATGCGTTCATTCCTAAGTATAACAGATATAAGCTATAAGGTTGGATTCCTTTTAACCTTCTGTGGTGTAGTGGTAGCGCCTTGACTTAGTAATCATAAGTCCTAGGTTCGAGTCTCGGTCGGGGTAAAAAAATGATTCATGTTTTCACATATGTAATGTGCTTAATTGGTTATTTCAAGGCCCGAATGAGATTGGGAATTGAATTAAATGCTAAAATGAAGCCACGAGTGAGGTTGGGGAATCTGTAATATGAACATTGTGGCATTCAGTTAGAATGCGTTCATTCCTAAGTATAGCAGATATAAGCTATAAGGTTGGATTCCTTTTAACCTTCTGTGGTGTAGTGGTAGCGCCTTGACTTAGTAATCATATTTCCTAGGTTCGAGTCCCGGTCGCGGTAAAAAAATGATTCATGTTTTCACATATGTAATGTGCTTAATTGGTTATTTCATTTCCCGAATGAGATTGGGAATTGAATTAAATGCTAAAATGAAGCCACGAGTGAGATTGGGGAATCTATAATATGAACATAGTGGCATTCAGTTAGAATGCGTTCATTCCTAAGTATAGCAGATATAAGCTATAAGGTTGGATTCCTTTTAACCTTCTGTGGTGTAGTGGTAGCGCCTTGACTTAGCAATCATATTTCCTAGGCTCGAGTCCCGGTCGGAGTAAAAAAATGATTCATGTTTTCACATATATAATGTGCTTAATTGGTTCTTTCATGGCCCGAATGAGATTGGGAATTGAATAAAATTCTAAAATGAAGCAACGAGTGAGGTTGGGGAATCTGTAATATGAACATAGTGGCATTCAGTTAGAATGCGTTCATTGCTAAGTATAGCAGATATAAGCTATAAGGTTGGATTCCTTTTAACCTTCTGTGGTGTAGTGGTAGCACCTTGACTTAGTAATCATAAGTCCTAGGTTTGAGTCCCGGTCGGGGTAAGAAAATGATTCATGTTTTCACATATGTAATGTGCTTAATTGGTTATTTCATGGCCCGAATGAGATTGGGAATTGAATTAAATGCTAAAATGAAGCCACGAGCGAGGTTGGGGAATCTGTAATATGAACATAGTGGCATTCAGTTAGAATGCGTTCATTCCTAAGTATAACAGATATAAGCTATAAGGTTGGATTCCTTTTAACCTTCTGTGGTGTAGTGGTAGCGCCTTGACTTAGTAATCATAGGTCCTAGGTTCGAGTCTCGGTCGGGGTAAAAAAATGATTCATGTTTTCACATATGTAATGTGCTTAATTGGTTATTTCAAGGCCCGAATGAGATTGGGAAGTGAATTAAATGCTAAAATGAAGCCACGAGTGAGGTTGGGGAATCTGTAATATGAACATTGTGGCATTCAGTTAGAATGCGTTCATTCCTAAGTATAGCAGATATAAGCTATAAGGTTGGATTCCTTTTAACCTTCTGTGGTGTAGTGGTAGCGCCTTGACTTAGTAATCATATTTCCTAGGTTCGAGTCCCGGTCGGGGTAAAAAAATGATTCATGTTTTCACATATGTAATGTGCTTAATTGGTTATTTCATTTCCCGAATGAGATTGGGAATTGAATTAAATGCTAAAATGAAGCCACGAGTGAGATTGGGGAATCTATAAT
>JAXCGZ010009058.1:0-2500 GCA_037179515.1 Halocaridina rubra
TAGGTGGGTGGGGGGGGTTACATAAATATTTCTGAACATTTCCTTGTCCATGTGCCTGAAGGCTACCCTTACGTTTGATAAGAATGCATATGCTGCCCTTACTACGCCATTTATATGTATTTCTGGAGACAAATCTGCCAGTATGTTTACTCCTAGATCTCTCTCATTTTCTGTCTCTTGAAGTTGTACTCCAGCCACCGAGTAGTCAAGCTTGGGCCTTCTTGCACTTGTACCCATTCTCATTACCTTACATTTTGAGGTATTGAATTTCATTAGCCACTTTTCTGACCACTCATGCAGATTATTTAGATCCTCCTGAAGTTCTCTACCATTGTTCTCGTTTTTTACTTTCTTCACAATCTTTGCATCATCTGCAAACATATTCATGAATGAATTTACAGACTCTGGTAGGTCATTTACATATACAAGGAACAAAAGTGGCCCTAAAACTGAACCCTGTGGAACTCCACTACTAACTCTTCTCCATTCAGACACTGAGTGTCTTACTCTAACCCTCTGTTCCCTTCCTTCTAAGTAAGTTTTTATCCATTCCAAGACATTTCCACCTATTCTAGCCATTGATTGCAGCTTCCTAATAAGTCTCCCATGTGGAACAGTGTCAAACGCTTTCTGGAAGTCTAGGAATATGCAATCTGCCCAGCCCTCTCTTTCCTGTAAGATTTGGCTTACCTCATCATAAAATTCTAATAAGTTTGTTACTGTTGATCTTCCTTCTCTGAAGCCATGTTGCCTCACTGACAAAAAGTTGAAGGATTCCAAGTGAAGAGAGATATGTTTCCTTAGTAGTTTCTCCATAACTTTGCAAACTATGCTGGTCAAGGAAACTGGTCTATAGTTCAGAGCCGTATCCCTCCTTCCCTTTTTGAAGATAGGTATCACATTTGCTTGTTTCCAGCATCTTGGAATCTCCCCCGACTCCAGTGACTCCTTAAATATGATACTTAGTGCCACTGATATTGTGTTTGCGCATTTTTTAAGCACATGAGGGGATATGTCATCAGGACCTGTAGCTTTATGAACATCTAAATCCATCAGCGCTTTGCATACCTCTGTGGCTGTAAGGTTGATGTTCTCTAGTACCGGCCCTTGAGCTTCTATCACTGCAATCTGAGGGGGTGGGGTATTTTCTACTGTAAATACTGACTGAAACTCCTTGTTCAATTCTTTGCAGATCTCTTCGTCCGTCTCAGTGATGCTTCCATCCGCTCTCTTTAGCCTTAAAACCTGTTCTTTTACCTTCAGTTTTCCTCTGATAAAGCTGTGGAAAAGCTTGGGATTTTCTTTAGCCTTCCTGGTGATGTCCCTCTCATAATCTCTCTCTGCCTCTCTCCTTTTACTTAGGTAGTCATTTCTTGCTCTTTTGTAGGTTTGCCAGGCATTTATGTTTTTTCTCCTCCTATACCTTTTCCAGCATTTGTCTCTCCACTCCTTAGCTCTTTTACACCCATTATCGAACCATTTCTCTCTGGCATGAATTACACCTACTTTGGTGACAGGTATGCAGCAATCTACTATCTTCCCATATTTCTCACAAAAGATGTCATACATTTCTTGTACAGATTTGTTGTAAAATAAGGTTCTCCAGTCAATAACTGCAAAAAGCTCATTCATTTTGATGTAATCTCCTTTCGGATAGTTCCTCCTCATGTCCTCAGTGCCTCTACTCTCAGGAAGAATGTCTTCAATGATATACTCCATCAACAACACACAGTGGTCACTCTTTCCAATTGGTGGTTCATACTCAATATTTTCAATATCCAACACATTATCTGTGAACACCAGATCAAGTAGTGATGGCTCATCCCCACCCCTGGCTCTTGTTGGTTCCATTACATGTTGGTGTAGGAAATTCCCTTGTACGCAATCTAGGAATCTTGCCCCAAATGAGTCCTCACCACTGTGTGGGTCAAGATTTATCCAATCTATCTCTTTATGATTAAAGTCTCCCATAATCAAAATCCTACATTTTTTCTCCCGCGCCATGTTAACAACTGAGTTTATGACTTCAATCGTACCTATATGACGTGTGTGTGTTGTGTGTGTGTGTGTGTGGTGTGTGTGTGTGAGAGAGAGAGAGAGAGAGAGAGGAGAGAGAGAGAGAGAGGAGAGAGAGAGAGAGAGAAGAGAGAAGAGAGAGAGAGAGAGAGAGAGAGAGGAGAGAGAGAGAGAGGAGAGAGAGAGAGAGAGAGAGAGAGAGAGGAGAGAGAGAGAGAGAGAGAGGAGAGAGAAGAGAGGAGAGAGAGAATATCTTACATTATGAAAACCGTAGAACTGTTATAATTTATAAGTAGTGTGACACACTTTACAATCGTGTAATAAGAACGGCTACATACATTATTATTATTATTATTATTATTATTATTATATTATTATTAATATTAATAATAATAATAATAATTATAATATTATTATTATTATTATTATTATTATTATTATTATTATTATTATTTAAAAATTTTGTATGAAAAGTTCCATGAAA
>JAXCGZ010009058.1:7500-12500 GCA_037179515.1 Halocaridina rubra
TTTTTCTTCTGCCTTATTTTCACAACCTTCATCTGCTACTCATAATCAGTCTCATATAACTTTTTCTTCAACTCTCAACTCCGATATACAGAAAGAATCTGAGTAGGGCACTCAAAATCTAGTTAAATGTAATTCCTCCAAGACAATTTCTGGCTAATTCTTTATCTTCTTCTTATGATAGCCCTATTGTCTTCAGAACTAACGAAATTTATCTTCTTAATTATATTAACATATTAGAAATCCTTATAGCCTCTAGCTTGTATTGTGGGATTCACAATAATCCAAATTATCTAAATCTGCATCTAAAAAATTGGTGGTACTGTTTCCTTTTCATCATTACTTAACCTTTTTTTTCAGTTACTAGAAATCTATAAAGATCATATCCGTCCCTGCTTAGCATACTGCTCGCAAATCTGGGGTGCTTCTTCTTATAGATATCTTCTTGATAGGGTTGAATCTAAGGCAATCACACTCATGATTGACCCTTCACTTACTTCTAATCTAGATTCTCTTTCTCTTCGCCGTAAGGGATTAGCCCTTTCTCTTTTCTATCGCTACTACCTCCATCGCAACTCTGATGAGTTGGCGAGTTTCATCACTCCCCCACTGCCGAGGCCGCATAAAACTCGCCAAGCGGCTTCGTCTCACAGGTACTGTGTGGAGATTTGTAGCTCGCGGATTGGTCGGTGCTGCAACTGCTTCTTCCCATCCACCTCCTGACTTGGGAACTCTTTTCCTCCTTCTGTCTTTCCTAATTCTTATGATATATCTGTCTTCAAAAAGCAGATCAATCATTATCCCAGGTCTTCATTACTTCGACTATTTAGCCAGCCTGTCCTTTTCTATTGTGTGTCATTCTCTTACTTCTGACTTGTTCTTAAAGTTTTACTTTTCTTCATCTCAATCTTTTCTTGTTGCCAGGGCCTGTTAAAGGCAATTAGTTTGCTGGTTCCGGTGTCAAACTCATAAAAACTATTATCCATGAAAATCTATTTAGGACATCAAGGGGCTCGAATACGTCGCAAGCTACAAATCCATGATGCTTTAACCAACTGTACCATTACAACAAACAAAGTCTGCATTTCAAGGCACTGCCATTATATGAAAGCATTTCTTCCATCGACCTTTAATCAACTTGATAAAGTTGTACGTGACATTAAGTATGTGCATTCACCATTAAATCACGATATTAACAATACTATTATCTACAGAGATCTTTTTAGGACATCAGGGGACTCGAGTCCCCTGATGTCCTACAAATATTTCCGTACATAGTAGTATTGTTAATATCACGGCTTAATCGTGAATATATATATATATATATATATATATATATATATATATATATATATATATATATATATATATATATATATATATATATATATATATATATATATACTTGCAAACAATTACAATTCTTTTTAAATCATTAGACCGAGTAATTGCTCCCAAAGAAAGGATAGGTAAAAATACTTGGTGAAAGAAAAATAAAGTTTGCACAGTGGTAAATCATGAGTGGCGAGAATAGGTATTATGTAAAAAAAATTTTTTTTTTATATTTGTGACACCAGGACGGGTCAAAAAAAAAATAAAATAAAACAGCCCTCATCGGGCCAGGGCACGAAGAATACATAAAGTAAAGAGAAACAGAGATGGAGAGTGTAATGACTTGTCAGATGTGAAGGGAAAATAAAAGATGTGTGATGAATATCCAAGAATATTCAGTGTAGCTGTAGGCATAGAAAAAGAACCGTAACTGAAGGAAGACTTAACATCGAACTGTCCTAGACAGACCTATTTAAGTTCAAAAAACCTTCAGCTGTAGTATCGCAACGGGCGGCTGATGCCATGAGCCAACCTACTAAATGAAAATTTCGGGTAAGAGATAAATCGAATTATGAGTATACATATAGACAAACACACGCACTCATACACACACACACACACAATATATATATATATATATATATATATATATATATATATATATATATATATATATATATTATATATATATATATATATATATATATATATATATATATATATATATATATTTATATATATTTTATATATATATATATATATATATATATATATATATATATATAATATATATATATATATATATATATATATATATATTATTATAAGGTCCTGGAGAAAGAGCTAAGAGAACTACGATACTTGAGATTTCTTCAAGGGAAAAGAGTACATACGGTAAAAAGTAAATAAATACATAAAATTAAAAGTAAATAAATAAATTAGACGGTTGATTGTCATGATTCTTATCTGATCCACACACACACACACACACACAATTTCCTAAAGTGAAAGATAAATTTTAGTAATAAACAATATAAGAAACTTAAAACATATCCTTACTATGAACCTATAAAACTGAGTAAGGAAAATCCAAACCCACAGGGCTCTGACAACGATAGTGATGACGTAGTTTTTACCAACTGTACCCCTAAAGGTAGCCGAAAACCTTTCAGTTAACTACTGAAGCAGGGTATGAAGGTATCCTACAGGGTGAATTTAATATTTACACCAAATTCCTAATCTGTATCATGTTTTTGTTCAAAAAAAAAATAAAAAACATTGTTATGTGGATAAAAATACGAGAGTCAGTAAGTTGACGTTCTAAGGACGTAGTTGCAGACACAAAACCAAAGGCCAAGGTATACGTCAAAGCGACTGGGTTAAAGAATTACTAAAGAACGAAAAATCAGTTGATATAAGTTGCATCTGTGCAATAAAGCGGGAAGCAGCGACGCTAATGTTGAAGTGATTTCAACAAATTCTGTCAAAACGAGTAGAAAGCTCACCCACAAATAAATAAATAAATAAATAAATAAATAAATATATACATTAATAATACAGTAGTCTCCGTGGCAAAATGGTAGCGTCTGCGACTCTGATTCGGCAGGTCGAGGGTTCGCGCCCCGTCACGGACTGAGGTTAGTAAGGGCATACACTCAGGGTAACGATTACATCTGCCAAAACAAGTCCTTCGTAAGAAGGCAACCGTCCTAGCCCTTAGTAGAAAAGGGAGTTCGTGACGTAAAACCGAATCCATTAATAATACAAATAAAATTTCTATATATCCACAAAATATCAAATTGGTATTCTTTAAATATACATAATACAAGAAACATCATGAATAAATATCACGAGACCTTAGAATAATTTTTACAGCATTAGCACACATAGGTATAATACATAGATATTTTCAGGTATTGTGTTAATGCTCTCTCAGCCTTCTTTTTTTTCTGTTCTGTTTCTGTTTCATTTATGTCTCCTCTCAGATTGTTCCATAATTTGGGACTCCTGCTGACAGACAGGGCTTTGCCTGCTATTTTTGTTCTTGTTCTTGGAATTACGAAATAATTAGCAGTTCCACTGAACTGCTAATGGTGTTAATCTGCAAGAACCAGTCAGGTATAACACCTTTTATCAACTTATACATAAACATCATCACATCGAATTTTATTTAGTCTTCTACTTTAAGCCATATTAGCTCCCTTATAAATGGTGTTGCCCGGTCAAAACTTTTTGCCATGACACAACAGCGATTTTTGCAGGAAAATTTTGAATCTTTGGAACTTGCTTAATTTATTTTTATTACACCCACTCCATACAACGGAGCAATAGGATTATTAGCTAAGAACTGAAGCCTTCACTATTATATTCTTGCTGTGGCTGTCAAAAAAAAATCTTTATTTCTATTTAAGAAGAAGAGCTGACCCTTTAGTTCAGCACATATATATTCGACATGAGATGCAGATGATAAGTGGCTGTCAAGAAATAGTTACTTCCTAAAAGAAGGAAGTGGTGTAATATGAGAAGGTCCTACTTTAAAATCCAGGTCTTTGGGTATGCGATCTCGATAAACTCTTGATCCGATGAATATGAATTGAGTTTTACTTGAATCTACTCTGAGAACCATTTCTTTTAAAATATTGTACTACTCTTTCAATTGTGAATTCCAATTCTAAGATTAAGAGGTCAAGATGTTCTATATTTTTGGAGAGAAAAATGGGCACCATCTGCAACTTGGACAAGCATGATGTTCTGAAACTTGAGGGACACAAAATTCAACAGAGAGCTTTGATGATAAGTGTTTTTTTTTACTATTTTTATTGACTGCATGCGATAAGGATCACGAGTGAGTAGAAACTGAAGTGAATGATGAGGGCAGTGAATGGATGATGAAGAAACGATAACAGAAAACCTGACACAGCAATGACGTGGCAGAAAGAGACCGTGATTAAACGAAACGGTAGCTGCAGTAGACAGAAATAAAAAAATAAAAAAATAAAAATGAGGTAACGACAGCAGCCAGTATTACTGAAACAGGATGTGCTGATGAAAAAATGGGTGACTGCAGAAGGCACCGTAAAAGCATACTTAGCTGGATGCATTAAGCAAAGTTACAGATATTTCTGTATCTTAAGAAGTTCTATGAAGGACCTGAAGAGTACGCACCTGTGTCAACCCTTAATTAAGGCTAATTATAAGTGTGGGTACTTGAAATCAACCGAATACCAGCACTAGGATATCGTTCTCAGAACTAGAAATCAACATCTTTATGTCAGGAAAAGAACATTTGAAAACAATACTGCGCAGAAGATCACACGTCCCTTATTACTTAAGAGTTTTCTCTCTGAAGCTCCGATATGGAGACAATTGCAGCCTTATTTTTAACTCTGGAGGATCATAGATTTGACAGGTGATAACATAAAATATACAAATAGATAGAAATGATGGGATAAACCCAATCGTTATCACATATGAAATTACATATCTTATCTACGGTATCACTTTACTACCTATAGATGAAATTGAGTGAACCAAATTGACTCACACAGCACCAAATTAAGTTAGGTTTCTCTAAGTATAATTTTATCTAATGAAATAAGTAACAGTATTAGATTTTCATTATTGCATATTGAAAAGGAATGAACTGCTTATGGGTATTGCAGCCCTCTCAG
>JAXCGZ010009059.1:0-13879 GCA_037179515.1 Halocaridina rubra
CATTCTTTGACTTAAGTTTCTCGAAGACTTGGAGTGCGACATTTCGTAGGCTTCAAACTTCCATCGTCGGGCAAATGAAGAAGCATTGGTAACTGGAACCCTCTTGGAAAAAGACGATGGTTGGGAAGCTCCGCTTCCACGGTGGTAAAGTATTTTTTTCGAAGAGTAAGTCTTCGATAACCAGTGCTTTAAATTAATCGTTCCTCGGTACTTGACTGAGGAATCTGGTATGCAATGAAGGAAGAGGCTCTCCTGACAACTAGTATTCACAAAAGGTATCGGAGAAAACTGTAGCGTATATACATGCTTGAAGAAACATCATGTATCGAATGTCCCAGTTGAAGAGTAACAATCCTCTCTTCCAGAATTGATTTTTTGACATGTTTCTCGAAGATTTGGAGTGCGAGGATTCGGAGGCTTCAAGCTTCCATCGTTGGGCAAATGAAGAAGCATTGGTAGCTGGAACACTCTAGGAAAAATTTTCTTGTATACATATTTTGTTGAATATGACCGATGTTTTTGCATTTACAATTTACTTGTATAATTTTCCAAAGTTCTTACAATAACTTTCTCATTATTGTTGAGACAATGTAATAAGTCGGAAAATTTAATAGAATTCATAACGTTTCGTACAGCTTCGTACATTATCAAATGATTATCTAGTTGGTAGTGGATGGAGGTTATATATGATATCTAAATAAATCATTTACATAAAATATTGAAACTAATTTTTTTATAGAAACATCAACTATCTTATTTCTAACCATAATTCTAACCATTCTTCCAAAAGGTAAATACGAGAAACATATATATTCCTAGAATAAGTGAATAATTAACTTAACAATTCTCCGAAAAAGGCGCCTTCACCAAAATGAGAAAGAGGCAGTTTGGAATTTGATGAAAACACAATAATAAGTAAAGGTAAAATCGACACTGTAGAATTATAACACAAAGGTCATTATTCCTTCGTTCTTAAAAAGCGACCACATCGTCACAGAAATTAAAAGGCAAATTTCTTCTGGAACTTTTAGAAGAAAAAAACACCAGATGATAGATCTAATAGCCCCTTGCAAAAAAGACGAAAGTTAGATATCCAATAATCAAAACTTGGAAACTTTTAGGATAAAGAAAATTGGTTCTTATTTCTCTCAGTCACAAGAGCGATAGTAATGTCCCATTCACTAAATCAGTTGGCCAGTGGTTACTTAATGTGTTTTTATATATATAATTTTTTTTTTAATGTTTGAGAATTGTAGATCTTCCACGTATCCTGACATCTAAGCTAGAGCTCGTAAAAAGATACTGCTCCACCTGCGATCGTCACTCATTTACATGTATTTCACGTAGTCTGCTGAGTTCATAAGTACTATTTCACGAGGGAGGTGATAGGGATTACATCACGTGCTGTTATTTTTTATGTACTTATTTCCTTGAAAAATGTATTATGTACTTATTTCCATTAAAATAGTTTCGAAGTTCATAAATAAATGCAGCAATACATAGAAATTATGCCATTGCTATATTCTCATTGCAGAAACCATCAATTTAAAACCAAAATTAGAACTACATTGAAAGCTATGGAATTTTTCGACTGTTAAGAGCCGAACGCATTAAACTGATAACACAAATATAATCAAAGGAAAAACTAAATACCCAATACATGGCCACAACCCAATATATTAATTTAAAAAAGAAAAAAAAACCCACGAAGATCGTAAAAAAAAAAATTATATTTATAACCACCAATTGGACTCGTTTGAACCAATGAAAACGAAGAACACTTTTTAAGTTTTCAAAAGTGCAGGTAGGTTAATTTCCCCTAGGACTACTCTTTAGGACGATTGCCCCTTAGAAAAATCGCTTCTTGCACTGCACCGTAGGAAGATTGCCCCTTTGGATAACTGCTCCTACCCTAACCTAAAGGAAATGGCAATTTAAACCAAAATTTAAGAGCTCTTCTCGATCTTTCGTTAATTCATGGTTGGTTAGATTGATATAGCCATTTTGGGGCTTTGCAAACCTCAAATATCCTTCGTTCAGCGCTATAAGTTTTCTGGTGGTACGCGATTCTGCTTCTGTATAATATTTGTCATAGAGGTTCAAGAGTTTTTCATTTATGCTTTTCCTTAAATTGTCATTCATTTTGCAAGATTCCCACTTGTTCATCTCGTCTTGAAGTTCTTCATGTAGGTTTCGAAGGGCTTCATTTTTCTGTTCTAGTTGTCTTTTGACGAGTTCCATCCAGAACTTAAACGTCAGATCTTCATATCTTACTGCTGGGTCATGAGGCCTTATATTTGTATATTTTGGCAGTAAAGTTTCTTGTATACATATTTTGTTGAATATGACCGCTGTTTTTGCATTTGCAATTTTCTTGTATAAGTTCACAAGCCTTACGGTTTCCTAACTCAGCATCATTCTTATCTAAGAGGAGGCAGGAGATGTACTGGCCGAAGAAGGATATCAGCAACAGAAGAGGCCTCCGACTCAAACGAATAAATGAACATAACCTAATTGAAAGCAAGTCAGAATGATCTTTGTTAAGAGTTATACTAACATCAATAAATACTTAAAAGAAGTAGTTAATTCATTGTCCTTAATACTCGTCTACTAATCTTCAATTTGCTATATACTTATTTTTATAAAAAATCATGTATGTTGGCCCTTAGCATCAATCGCCTGTTGCGATACTACATTTGAAGGTTTTTATAGACTTAAATAAAGCTGTCCAGGACAGTTCGACGTTAACGAATATTCTAGAATATTTGTTAGATATATCTTATAATCCTTTTACATCTGACAAGTTACTACACTCTCCATCTTTTTGCTCTTTACTTTGTGTTTTCTTCGTGCTCAGGCCCGTTGCAGAGAGTTTCCTTTTCTTTTTTCTTTTTAGGCTCGTCTTGGTGTCACAATTATAAAAAGAATCAAAGATTTAATGAGAGAGAAATAAATTTTCTGATGCATAATCCTGGAATTTCATAAATGAAGCCTCCTGGCTAGTACAGTGGTAACGCACTGGTCTCGCATTCGCGAGGTCGACGGATCGCGCCTCGTCCAGGCAGGAGAGGTTACAGCTGTGACTGGGCACCACAGTGGGGGGTTAGGGCCTGTTCCGGCTGGCGACTACCCTACGGGTCCTCTATGACCCGTTCCACCCTTCCGTGGGTGGAGAATCTAAAAAAAAAAGTCACAAATGAGCATGTTATAAAAAGCAAATTATCGCTGAAGAGTAGTGGTTACAACATTTGACTCCTGAAGTGACAAACTTGTGTTCGAGTCTGCCATGTGAGTGAATGCATATATATTAAAATATTCTTCTTCTTAAGTGCATTCTAAAGAATCTTTATACTAATTATCCACACGTGAAGAGCAAAGTAGGTTATTATTCATCCTTAAAATTTTTGCGTTCTATCAGTATAAACCTTTCTGTTCAAGATATATAAAAAAAAATTGTCTCTATAAACGGCAGTATGGTACATGCAGTTCCTGATATACTACTACTACTACTACTACTACTACTACTACTACTACTACTACTACTACTACTACTACTAATAATAATAATAATAATAATAATAATAATAATAATTTGGGAAGCATGTCAAAATCGATTCTGATTACTCGTATACAGAGCAAGGAAACGTCGATTAAAAAAAGGAATTTGGAATACTCTTACCAAACTACAGGAGGTTAATATTGCTCAGGAAACCCAATATTAGAGGAAGTATTATTATTATTATTATTATTATTATTATTATTATTATTATTATTATTATCATTATTATTATTATTATTATTATTATTATTATTATTATTATTATTATTATTATTATTATTATTATTATTATTATTTTTATTATTATTATTATTATCATTATTATTATTATTATTATTATTATTATTATTATTATTATTTAATCTCCTTATAATACCTCACACAATAACTTTTCAAACATCCACTGTGTTCTTAATCATGTACCCATGAAAGAGTGAAAAAAACATATACATGAACAGTTACTCTAATCAATCAAGATTCTAGTTGTAAATAAGTGAAATTTATATAAACAGCACATTCACACAAACAAATTAATGAAATTTACATATATTTATACATATACATATATCAATGTTAGACACATTTTTTAGTTGAGCCAACATATGCTAGTTGACATTTGGGGCAATTAAACTGTTAAACTACCATCGAACAGAACGGGTCATCTTGTCGTTCTGGAAAAATGTCTGCTCCAGAAAACTTAAGCATTCGAGAACACTGTTCTAATGTTTGTAAGTGTGATTACAGTGTAAATAATTTCAAAGTAGTATAGAGAGGAAAAATCGAAAATGAAATCAGGATTTATATATATATATATATATATATATATATATATATATATATATATATATATATATATATATATATATATATATATATATATATATATATATTTAGAGACTTCCTCCCCTTTCCCGTGTTAGCTTTGAAAGTAATCTGTATCCCTCCCTTGTTTGAGATGCCTTAACGCTTCAATAATGAAAAGATAAAATTACTAATGAATCTCATAAACGTTGGTAGTTAATATATATATATATATATATATATATATATATATATATATATATATATATATATATATATATATATATATATATATATATACATATATATATATATATATATATATATATATATATATATATATGTATATATATATATATATATATATATATATATATATATATATATATATATATATATATATATATATATATCAGATAAGCACTTTACCATATGTGAAAACATGAATCATATGTAATCTGATTGGGACTCGAACCTAGGACACATAATTACGGTGCCAAGGCGCTACCAACTACACCACATAGGTAAAAAGAGAAACAAACCTTACAGCTTTATCTGCTATACTAGGAATGAACACATTCTATCTGAATTTCACTCTATTCATATTTCAGTTTTCCCCAACCTCACTCGTGGCTTCGTTTTCGCATTTAATTCAAATTTCAAGCTAATAAAGGATCAACAATAATTAAATAAGCACATTAACATATGTGAAAACATGAATCATATTTACCCTGACTGGAACTCGAACCTAGGACACATAATTACTGTGCCAAGGCGCAGTGTGTAGTACCAGGTACTACACACTTCCCTAGTATAGCATCCAAATTTCTCATCAGTATCACACTCACATTCATTCCCAAGTCTTCCACAGACTCGTTCAATTTAATGCAAAATTCTTTTTCCTCACGTTTTTCAAGCCCAGTGCAATATGTGGACACAAACGGCCAAACCTCGCATCCCAGTCTCATTTTGACCACTATTTTCCGAGAATTTGCTTCCTTCCATTCCACAACACACCTACTTATCTCTTCACTTACCAACAGAGCCACACACACTCTCTTCCTTGCCCTCTCTCAACTCCAGACACCCTACCTACCACACTTCCAAATGTCACTTCATCACTCCCTTCCATCTTCGTTTCACTCAGTACAAGCACATCCATCATTCTCTCCACATACAAGTTCCCTATCTCCTCCCTCTGCTTTCACTTACATCACAACCAAGCACATTCAGAAACCCAGTTATTTGGGTTCTGGCTGGAGCTACTGCCAGAATATTCCCACGTCTCTTGGTTATTTGTAGGAATGCAATACAGAGGAGGGGATTCCCAGTCCCCACTCCACCCCACTTAGTCGAGTTTTACGACACGCAGGGGAACATGGAGAAAGTATTTTACTCTCCTCCCTCAGGGAGATTAATAGTAACACAGAAAATGTAAAAAAAAAAAAAAAGTACACACCAAGTTTAAACTTTCCTCATGAAAAAAATTAGATGGGGAAAGGTGAATTGAAAAATGATGAAAAGTGGCCTCCCCCCCTTTTTTCAATTTTCATTTTTTTTTCTGTATATTGATAGTCTCGGCTTCGTTGAATATTGAGTTTGTGTCTTAGGTATTATCATATGCTCCAGAATTCAATTTTGGTTTTGATGGAAAAATAATAACCATAACTCAGAATATTAAAATCCATCAGATATATATATATATATATATATATATATATATATATATATATATATATATATATATATATATATATATTTATATATATATATATATATATATATATATATATATATGAATCATCTTTTCTCCTATAAGGGAAGTGGATGAGTTAAGGCATAATACTCTGACTCATTGGGGAAAGAAAATATAGAGGAGGGAATTCACAACCCCCATGCCCCAACCCATTTAGTTGACTCTTACGACACACAAGGGAACACGGAGGAAGAATTGTGGCAGGAAATCCCAGGAATATAGAGTGGGAATTGAAATATATGCTTAAAACGAAGCCAAGAGTGAGGTTAGAAGAAGCTTTAATATGAGCAAAAAGACATTCAGAAAGAATGCGTTCATTCCTAGTATAGCAGTTAGTTGTAAGGATTGCTTCTTCTTTAGACCTTCAGTGGTGTAGTTGATTACATCTTGGCTTAACTACGTGCTTTTTCAAGTGCAGATTCCAAAAGGGGGCTGCATAGTCAAGTTTTGGCCTCACATAGGTTACATGAATATTTCAGAACATTTCCTTGTCCATGTACATGCATGTAAGAGAGAGAGAGAGAGAGAGAGAGAGAGAGAGAGAGAGAGAGAGAGAGAGAGAGAGAGAGAGAGAGAGAGAGAGAGAGAGAGAGAGAGAGAGCAGGGCGCAATCAAAGAAGCAAATACATATTTTCCGAACAATATTACCTGTCACTTTCACTACTCCTTGGAGTATTGAACACTTTTCGTGTTATATATGTGCTGTGGAAGAGAATATTACAGGCATTTTTGTCATTTTTATTTATTCGTTTATAGACAAAAGCTTATTAATAACTTTTCGTAGTTATATTGACTTTTGTATATGGTGAAAAATTTAAAAGAAATAAAACTCTCCTTTGAGGCTATGAAAGGCATTATTATTATAGTTCTGTTCTGTTCCGGTTTTCCGTCACGGACTCCCTTTTCAACCAAGGGCTAGGACAGTTGCCTTCTTGCGAAGGACTTGTTTTGGCAGATGTAATCGTTACCCTGGGTGAATAGAAAATAAACTCTCTCCATCTTCTAAATGTGTGATTTTATCAATGTAATCCTTATTTTGCAAAATTTTTTTCCGTTGAAATAATACGCAATGTGTTACCCATTGTGAGGGTGAACAGAGATCGAATGAGGTGGGGAATGAAGGCTGGATAGCCTTCCTATCAGTTCTCGCTGTGGTCTATGACTCAGTTTCCATCACCTCCCGAGTCGAGCAGTCTACCGGATACACTACGGCGGTCCCCCTTCTTTCTTATCCGAAATTCAAAAAACGTCAAACGCTGTTTTTTGAGTTATTGCTTCCTATGTCTTAAATATACCCCCTGAGGGAGGGGGGGCTAGAATACGTCCTCCGTGTTCCCCTGCGTGTCGTAAAAGTTGACTAAATGGGGCTGATCTAGGAGACTGGGAATCCCCTCCTATGTATTTTCTCTTCCGAAAATGTCGGAGCATTTTGCCTTGGCTCAGCCACACTTCTTATAAGGGGAAAATGGCACATGTATATAGATGTCTTAATGTTCCGGTTTTACGTCACGGACTCCCTTTTCAACCAAGGGCTAGGACAGTTGCCTTCTTGCGAAGGACTTGTTTTGGCAGATGTAATCGTTACCCTGGGTGCATAGAAAATAAACTCTCTCCATCTTCAAAATGTGTGATTTTATCAGTGCAATCCTTATTTGGGCAACATTTTTTATTGTAGTTGAAATAATACGCAATGTGTTCCACATCACATTTCTCTTTTACCCATTGTGAGGGTGAACAGAGATGGATTGAAGGTGGGGAATGAAGGCTGGATACCCTTCCTATCGGTTATCGCTGTGGTCTATGACTCAGTTTCCATCACCTCCCGAGTCGAGCAGTCTACCGGATACACTACGGCGGTCCCCCTTCTTTCTTATCCGAAATTCAAAAAAACGTCAAACGCTGTTTTTTGAGTTATTGCTTCCTATGTCTTAAATATACCCCCTGAGGGAGGGGGGCTAGAATACGTCCTCCGTGTTCCCCTGCGTGTCGTAAAAGTTGTCTAAATGGGACTGATCTAGGGGACTGGGAATCCCCTCCTATGTATTTTCTCTTCCCAAAGAGTCGTATCAGTTTGCCTTGGCTCAGCCACACTTCTTATAAGGGGAAAATGGCACATGTATATAGATGTCTTAATGTTCCGGTTTTACGTCACGGACTCCCTTTTCTACCAAGGGCTAGGACGGTTGCCTTTTTGCAAAGGACTTGTTTTGGCAGATGCAATCGTTACCCTGAGTGCATGCCCTTGCTAACCTCAGACCTGACACCTCAAAGTCGCGTACGCTACTTATATTCTTGAGTAGTTCAAGGAAAGCATTGGCATTATTTGTATATTGGGCATCACAATAACATAGTGGTAGAAATTCGACTAGGAAGGTAACAGATCCAAGGTCAAGCCCACCGTAGAGCGTTAGGAAGGGCTTCCATCCTAAATTCACTAGCTTCAATGTTTGTTTCCACTAATAATGACATAAAACGAGGATAATATTAGCATTATTTAAACTTTGGAAATATGTATAGCAGTGAAAATGTGTATATATGACTGTAAAGAACTAAGAGTGGAACATGGCTGCTGTTATTGAAATGGCATACACTATCCAGTAATAAATCCATTACCTATTTAAAAAAAGAGATACATAGGCTTGCCGAATATTACTTGACAAGTTTACCGTCCTCCTTTTTTTTTTTTTTTTTTAAGATTCTCCACCCAGGGATGAGTGGAACGGGTCATGGAGGACCCATAGGGCGGTCGCCAGCCGGCACAGTCCCCAACCTCCGACTGTGGTGCCCATCCACAGCAGTAACCTCCCCAGTAAACAGCTTAAACTCTCTTGCCTGGACGAGGCGCGATCCGTCGACCTCGCGAATGCGAGGCCAGCGCTAGGCTGGGTCAGGTTATATTAGGTTTGGTTAGGGTTCAATATACTTCCGAGAGCGAAGTTGACCGTATACTACAATGGCCATCATTTATATTTTAGTTTTTCTAATTCTCTTCTAGTACACCTTTTTATGTCGAGTTTCCGCTTCAAAAAAAAAAAAACGAATTATAATGATAATAGTAAAATTCAGTGTTTCAAGTCTGACCATACCATTTATTGTTCCTTGTGGGGAAAAGGGCAAAAAACAATCAAACAAACAAACAAACAAGCAAACATTTATTTTCATTTTTATTCAATGGTTAGTCTTTTACAAAACTAAGAGTACACTTACAAGCACAGAATGGAAAGACCCTTAGTTAACAATAACACTAACTCCAGTGGATTTGCTCATTTTTAAATTCCCTACTTCATATAATTTAACAAATGGGAACCAAGGTAACCGATTGGATAGAATACTCCACTCAGTAGTCACCGTGGCTCAAGCGGTAGCGTCCGCGACTTTGAGGCGTCAGGTCGAGGGTTCGCGCCCCGTCACGGTCTGAGGTTAGCAAGGGCATGCACTCAGAGTAACGATTACATTTGCCAAAACAAGTCCTTCGCAAGAAGGCAGCCGTCCTAGCCCTTGGTAGAAAAGGGAGTCCGTGACGTATAGAATACTCCACTCAGGAGTTGACAGAGCAATACTCAAGCCCACCGTGGGGCGCTAGAATGTGCCAATAAGCCTTAATTCCCTCGACAAACTTTATGTCCAACCCCACAGTAAGGGCTTATAGAGACACATAAATGAGGTTATCAGATAATTTAACAAGTAGTAATAGTTTTTGTCTTCCAGGCTCTCCCTTGGAAACATTAGAAATAAAGTGTCAATTTTGTGGAAAATCTTCCTTAAAATGTAGTCTCTGGCCTAAAGTGGTTTGCAAAACCTTCTGCTGACAGTCAGTAAAACACAAGTCTCTCTCTCTCTCTCTCTCTCTCTCTCTCTCTCTCTCTCTCTCTCTCTCTCTCTCTCTCTCTCTCTCGCATGGGTAAGCATGTTTGTTTACGTTCCTGATATTTTCATGGTTTTTCGTGTTTTCTAAACTGCCTTTGTGTATTTTATGTACCTCTATGACCCTGTGAAGTGTTTTAGAACAATGAAAATGTGTCTCTTAAGTTTTTGAATTTATGAACTTAGTCTTATTTTAAGTTAAGATAATCAAATTTTCCCGTAAAGGGCTCACATTTAATTTTTTTCAAATTCTGCGCATGCGCAGTAAGAACATCTACAAGCGCTGCCAGTGGCAAAAGTATTTTAATCTTAGTGTTTTGTATTTTTTATATTATAATGTCTTCTACTGAAAACCTAGTGTCTTTGGAAAACCCTACTTGGGAATTCCTCAATGATAATTATACAAAAATTGAATTACAAAATCACTGTCGGGAAATAGGTATCACAAGGGTCTGGCACACGAAAGATAAACTCATTGATATGATTCTTGAAAAGCATAGATCGTCACTAACAAACGATTCAGAGAGTAATGTTGATAACTGTGAATTAGCTCCTCAAGAGGAAATGAGAGACATTGAAGAGATGAGAGAGAGAATAAAAGTCAGAGATCTTGTTATCGATAAACTCACAATCACAGTCAACAAGTTAAATGATCGTATCTCTTCACTGGAAGAACAAGTCGGGTTACTTCAGGGAACATACAACTCACAGCAGACGACACCGGAACCGCAGGGTGTAACCCCTACCCGGCCCCTACCAGAGGGAAGCCTGCTTCTGGGTGACACAAACCTCTCCCCTGTTCGTATGTCAGACTTGAACCAACAATGCTCCGTTCAAACTTTAAAAGGAGCTAATATAGATCTCATAAATTGTTGGGTCTCAGAGAAACTTCGATGGGCTCCTAAATATTGCATCTTATACTGCGGTATTCAAGACATCCTTAATGGATCTCAGCCTGTGGATATCCTTGATAGATTGGGCTCTCTCATAACCGATCTCAAGGAGGTGAACGAGGAGATGAGCATACACATATGTGAAGTAGCACCTGTCCTTAGAGTCGAAGAGTTCGATGAAAAGATCAACTATTTCAACAATCAACTAGCAACTTGGAGTGAGACCAATGGGGTTTCAGTTATCAAGACTAATCTGCAGTTCAGGCTTGGTACCGGCGACGTTGATCGGATGTGTTATGATGTAAATGATAAGGGGGATGCTCTCAACAGATTTGGCGTCATCAGGTTATTGAACATAATTGCTAAGCAATGCCCATTCTTCAAACTAAGCAACAACTGGGAAGAAATCATATACCAAACCATACCTACTACATATGCTTCTGTATTGCAGCGGCAACAACGACCGGTCACGGCCAATAACGACAATCAAAATAACACATACAGGAACAGAAACTACGACCGGCATCGCCAGCTCCCCTCAATAAGAAAAAATAATGATCTCAGAAACGCCTCTCAAGAAAGTAGCAACGATCAGCATTCTAGAAGGGATCCTCAACAGCATTCGGATGGACGTCATACCCGGGATTTTCGTCATCAGAATCGTCAAATCCCACCTGGTATTCGAGGATGGAGACGAGACTCGGGGATGAATCACAGTCTCTATGAGCTCGACCAACCACGGCGCTACCCCCAGCGTCCCCGGGAGAGGGAGAAATTGCAGCAGCTCTACAGTCGTCGACAGCCCTGTTCAAACTGTGGGGAAATAAACCATGATCTTTCCCACTGTTGGTTTAACTATAGACTTAAATGTGGTCACTGCCGTGAACATGGACATAAAACAAGATTATGTCCCTTAAATATATAGCAATCACATTGTAGTACAGGCTTATTGAAACAGTTCATAAACATACAACACATCAATGCACAATCACTTTTGGGTAATTTCGAAAATATTGCACTAATGATCAGAGAAAATAACGTGGATATAATGTGTGTTTGTGAAACTTGGCTCCAAGCAAATATGCAGTCTGGTTTTGTTGCTATACCTGAGTATTCTTTTTATCGATTTGATGGCGGTAGGGGTGGGGGTGTGGGGGTGTATGTAAGAAATCATCTAACGGTCTCCCTATTAAAGACCCCTGAAGTCGAGCGACCTCCTCATCTTGAAGACATTTGGTTGACTGTTCAGAGTAGGAAATCCCCTTCATTCATCCTGGGATGTGTATATAGACACCCACATGCACTCAACGACACCTTTGATTACATCTCCGAGGTATTTCGGTCGGTCTGTTTGAGGAGCAAACCTCTCATTATTATAGGCGACTTCAATGATAATCTCCTTCTTCCTAATAATAAAATGGGGAAATTAATTCAATCCCTCCACTTAAATCAGCTTGTGAATAAAGCAACCCGTACCACCGCTAATTCCTCCAGCCTAATTGATCTTATAATTACCAATACACCTAGTTTTATAGTTCACCACGATGTCTTACCTTGTCCAGTAGGAGACCACGAGCTTCTAATAGCTACAGTTAATGTCAGGAAGGAAAAGAGACCGCCAATTGTTAAAACTTTCCGATCTCTTGAGAATTATTCTCAAAATTGTTTCTGCGACACTCTTCTTAATGAATACAACATTTTAAATTCAATACTAACTACAGATTGTGTAAATTATCAAGTTTCTACTTTTACTGATGTTTTTACGAGATGTTTAAATGAATGTGCCCCTCTTACAACCAAAGTCATGACACGCCCTCCTGCCCCGTGGATTGACTCTCAGTTAAAAGAGCAAATGAAAAAGAGAGATGACCTCCTAAGGCAATTTAAATCTGATAGACAAAACTCCGAGATGGAAAGAGCCTATAGAAGAGAAAGAAACCTTACTAAAACAATGTTGTCCGAAAAGAAGAAAAATCATTTCAGGGAAGAATTTTCCAAATATAAGGGAAATATCAAAGGAACTTGGAATGTTATAAAAAGAATAATTCCTGCAAATAAGGAAATCTTAGAAAATTCTGACCTTCTCAGTGATAATGTGGAAAAGCGAGTGAATGATTTTAATAAGTATTTTGCTGAAATAGGTAAGTCCACATATGAAAAGTCCCAAGAAAATAATGACTTGATTATTAATCAACCACATAATTGCCAGCCTCCAGCTGAAAGAAGTATTATCAATAATTTTAGACCGCACCCAATCGATTTAGTCACACTTATTCTTATCATAAAGAACCTCAAACCAACAAACTCTTGTGGTTCCGATGGGATACAACTTCGCTTCCTAATTGACTCATTGCCAGTTACAGTATTTTTCATTTTAGTCATTGTAAATACATCCATTGTTACAGGCAGTTATCCTAACCTCTGGAAGCATCCCTATATCATCCCCGTTTTTAAGAGTGGAGATACTAATAATGTTGAAAATTATAGGCCAATCTCTCTTCTCAGCATTCTGTCTAAAATACTTGAGAAGGTAGTTGCCACCCAGTTAATAAATTTCCTTGAATTAAATTGTCTATTATGTGAAGAACAACACGGTTTTCGGCCTAAACTTTCGACCGAGACGGCCCTACTTAAAATTACTGATAAAATTTATAGTAATATTGAAAATAAGAAAATATCACTTTTATTATTGTTAGATTTGTCTAAAGCATTTGACAGTGTACACCATCAAATTCTAATGAGAAAACTTTCCAAAGTTCATGTTGACTCATTTTGGTTCGAAAATTATCTGAAAGATCGAATTCAATCAGTTCGAATGGGCTCGACTCTCTCTTCCTCTTTAGATATCAGTTTTGGCGTTCCTCAGGGTTCAATTTTAGGTCCTCTGCTTTTCTTAATATATGTTAATGATTTACCTCAATTTATAAGAGATTGCCTACTTGTTATGTATGCTGATGACACCCAGATTATGCTTACTGGTGACATTGATAGAATTCCTGAAATCTT
>JAXCGZ010009060.1:0-2500 GCA_037179515.1 Halocaridina rubra
TATATATATATATATATATATATATATATATATATATATATATATATATATATATATATATATATATATATATATATATATATATATATATATATATATATATATATATATATATATATATATATATATATATATATATATATATATATATATATATATATATATATATATATATATATATATATATATATATATATATATATATATATATATATATATATATATATATATATATATATATATATATATATATATATATATATATATATATATATATATATATATATATATATATATATATATATATATATATATATATATATATATATATATATATATATATATATATATATATATATATATATATATATATATATATATATATATATATATATATATATATATATATATATATATATATATATATATATATATATATATATATATATATATATATATATATATATATATATATATATATATATATATATATATATATATATATATATATATATATATATATATATATTTATATATATATGTATATATATATATATATATATATATATATATATATATATATATATATATATATATATATATATATATATATATATATATATATATATATATATATATATATATATATATATATATATATATATATATATATATATATATATATATATATATATATATATATATATATATATATATATATATATATATATATATATATATATATATATATATATATATATATATATATATATATATATATATATATATATATATATATATATATATATATATATATATATATATATATATATATATATATATATATATATATATATATATATATATATATATATATATATATATATATATATATATATATATATATATATATATATATATATATATATATATATATATATATATATATATATATATATATATATATATATATATATATATATATATATATATATATATATATATATATATATATATATATATATATATATATATATATATATATATATATATATATATATATATATATATATATATATATATATATATATATATATATATATATATATATATATATATATATATATATATATATATATATATATATATATATATATATATATATATATATATATATATATATATATATATATATATATATATATATATATATATATATATATATATATATATATATATATATATATATATATATATATATATATATATATATATATATATATATATATATATATATATATATATATATATATATATATATATATATATATATATATATATATATATATATATATATATATATATATATATATATATATATATATATATATATATATATATATATATATATATATATATATATATATATATATATATATATATATATATATATATATATATATATATATATATATATATATATATATATATATATATATATATATATATATATATATATATATATATATATATATATATATATATATATATATATATATATATATATATATATATATATATATATATATATATATATATATATATATATATATATATATATATATATATATATATATATATATATATATATATATATATATATATATATATATATATATATATATATATATATATATATATATATATATATATATATATATATATATATATATATATATATATATATATATATATATATATATATATATATATATATATATATATATATATATATATATATATATATATATATATATATATATATATATATATATATATATATATATATATATATATATATATATATATATATATATATATATATATATATATATATATATATATATATATATATATATATATATATATATATATATATATATATATATATATATATATATATATATATATATATATATATATATATATATATATATATATATATATATATATAAAGGCGCTACCGCTACACCACAGAAGGTTAAAAGGAATCCAGCCTTATGGCTTATATCAGCTATACTTGGGAATGAACGCATTCTAACTGAATGCCACTATGTTCATATTACAGATTCCCCAACCTCACTCGTGGCTTCATTTTAGCATTTAATTCAATTCCCAATCTCATTGCGGCCATGAAATAACCAATTAAGCACATTACATATGTGAAAACATGAATCATTTTTTTACCCCGACCTGGACTCGAACTTAGGACTTATGATTACTAAGTCAAGGGGCTACCACTACACCACAGAAGGTTAAAAGGAATCCAACCATTCAGTTAGAATGTGTTCATTCGTAAGTATATCAGATATAAGCTATAATGTTGGATTCCTTTTAACCTTCTTTGGTGTAGTGGTAGCTCCTTGATTTAGTAATCATAAGTCCTAGGTTTGAGTCCCGGTCGGGGTAAAAAATGATTCATGTTTTCACATATGTAATG
>JAXCGZ010009060.1:7500-13853 GCA_037179515.1 Halocaridina rubra
AAACCATGAAGAGACGCAGAAATATTCATATTGGAGCCCAAGAACAGTACATCAAAACAAACCCATTATCAAATAACCCTTATATAACCGGAAAAGGTGTGTGTGATTTAATTGCGGAGAGAATACTTATCATATCCAAAGATGTGATGTTGACAATAAACTAAAATATGGAAAATGCCATCAACTCGGCCATAAAAGTAAGTTATGTTCATTATTCTATAAAAATTAATTAACTGGCAAAAATGAAATAAAGATGTTATTCATAGATAGGATAATTATTTCTTATGTGTATCAATATCTTGGTTTAAAAATAATATACCAGATAGAATGTTTTACATAGAAGGTTATTATATATATCGTTATAATGGTGGTGTTCCTAGAGGTGGTTTCGTGCATATGCGTACGCAGTGACCTACAAAGTGTAATAATAAAATCGAGTGAGCCCCCTTGTGAAAGAATAGAAGATATATGGGTTAAAGTGCAGTGACGAAAATTACAATCGATAAGAATAGGAACAATGTATAGGCATCCTCACGCCTTTGTAAATACACTTGAAAATATTCACAATAAATTGCAACTACTATCGTGTGAAATGAAAACAATAATCTTATTTGGAGATCTAAGTCGTGATCTCCTCTCCTGTCGGTCAAAGCTTAAGAAAATTATAAATAGACTCAACTTTATAACAAATAATAAGATCGCCAGAAGTATTATATTGCCATTTATCATATCATGAACATATATCAGTCGTGATAGATGTGAAGAAGCCTAAAAAGCAGTTAAAAAAATATATATATATCCTCATATTAAAAAAAGAAACTGCGAATAATTTCTGTAATAGTTTATTTGGCTGTGTTCCGAAATGCAACGAGCTTCTGAATACCGACGACGTTGAGAAACAAATGTACCCCGTAAGAAACACAAAAAATAACCCACCCCCTTGCTCCATGGATAAATGATCAAATTAAGATCGCAATATCATATCAAAATAAGATGAAACAAAAGCTAAGCCAAACTCATAATGAATTAAATGAAGAAAATATAAACTGTCAAAAAAACGTGTAAAATCTTCCATGGCGCATTCTAAAACAAATGACTACATAAGCAAGATCGCAGGATTATAATTTAAAAAGGCAACATTTGGACGGTTTTAAAAGACAGTGTACCAAGTAAAAAGACCTTTGCTCTAAAGATAACTGTAAATGGTCCATAAGTCATGTAAAAAAATGATAAGTTTTTTGCATATATAGGGAAAGAATTTTATGAAAGCATAAAGTCACACAGCACTCATGAAAACCAAATTGAAACGGCTGAAACATTATCTCCAAATATAGAACATCTTGACCTCCTAAGCTTAGAAATAGAATTCACAGTTAAAGAGTAATACAATATTTTACAAGAAATGGACTTATAGTAAATTCAAGTAGAACTCAATTCATATTCATCGGATCGAGAACTTAAGCCATTTTAGCTCCCTTGTAAATGGCGTTGCCCCGACTAATTGCCAAGACCAATGATGATTTTAGAAGCATATTTTTGAATTTCTTGGACCTTGCTTAATATACTTTTATTACAGCCGCTCCATATCACAGAACAATAGGATATGAGCTAAGAACTAAAGCCTCCACTGCTATTTTCCCGATGTGGCTATAAAAAAAAATATTTTATTATTTTTTAAGAAGTGCATACCGTTTGGGTTAGTGCACATATATTCAATATGAGACTCAAATGATAAATGACCGTCAAGATTTAGTCCTAAATTCCTAACAGTAGGAAGTGGTGTAACATTATATAACACTACTATAAATATTTTGGTTTTTGGGGATGTGAAGTAGTTAAAGTAGAAGACCAAATCAAATTCGAAGTGGTGATGTTATGTATATGTTAATAAAAGGTGTCATACCTGAATGGACTAGGCAGATTAATACCGATAGCAGCTTACTGAAAAAAAAACACACTCGCCAATTACAATATATAGTGATTCCAAGAACAAGAACATAAAAGGGAGACAAAGCCCTGTCTGTCAGGGGTCCCAAATTATGGAACAATCAGGCAGAGGATATATATGAAACAGAACAGCACAGAAACAAAAATTAGCGAACATTTAAACAATAACTGAAAATGTCATTGCATTAACCTATATGCTCTACTGCTGTAAAAATTTCCCAAAGGTGTTGTGATATTTATTTATAATGTTTCTTGTATATACTTTATGAAAACACACAGTATATTTTGAGAAAAATAAAAGACTTTTTTATTTTTTCCCTATAATTATAAAAGATTGAGGGTGTTCTCCAAACTCCACCGAGTTTGTACCATTCTTTGAATATCTGTCCTCGTGCCATGAGTCCTTGCTATCTTCTCACCCACATGCCGAAGTTCTCTACATTGGATACTTCAATGTACACCACAGTGAGTGGCTTCATTCCTCTGACACTTTCTCTATTACTCACGATATGGAGCAAATAATCAAACATCCTAGTCATATTCCTGATAGTCACTGACATGCAGCAAACATTCTTGACCTATTTTTTACTTCTAATCCTTCAAATTACTCTTATTCTGTGCTTTCACCTCTTGGTAAATCTGACCGCTCTATGATCTCAGTCTCCTCCATTTATGCTCCCCTTCCACCAATCCCTACTACTCAGCACCTCCTTTGGCACATTGAGCGTACCCAACATGAAACTTTGCGTAACTTTCTCTTTGAATTTCCATGGGATGATTACTGCTTTCGGTCCTGCAACCCTGATCAGGTAGCTCTAAAAGTTGCCGAGATCATGACTTCGGGAATGGAGGCGTACATCCCCTCTTCTACAAAAACTTTCTCTCCCCCTAGACCTCAGTTTGACCGTGCCAGCTCCATGGCTATCCAGGCCAGGAATCTGGCACACCAATCTTACCAAGCCTCTCCTTCAGATTTAACTCGCTCTGCTTTTATTGTAGCTAGGAATCGCTGTACAGCTGATATTCGAAGGTCTAAGGCTTCCTTTATTAAAAGGAAAGTTGATGAATTTAACTTCTCTCCCACTGACAAATGCTTCTGATCCTTAACCAAAAACCTCTCCAATAACTTCTGTAACTCAAACTTTCCCCCTCTCATTCGTTCTGATGGTTCTATAGCTTGCTCTCCCACTGAAAAAGCAACTCTCTATGCTCTCATGTTTCGGCCAACTCTTCTATCAACGATTCCAGCACACCTGTTCCCCAATCTGTACCCCTCTCTAACCCTATGCCCTCCCTTATCCTTTCTTCACGCAAAGTTCATTCGGTTCTTCGCTTGCTAAAGTTGAACAAAACATCTGCTCCTGATGGTATCCCTGCAAGGTTCCTCAAGGAGTTTGCAGATTAACTGGCTCCCGTGCTTTGCCGTCTTTTTCGCCTCATTCTGTCAACCAATATCAATCCTTCATCTTGGAAGCATGCTGTAGTTCAACCTGTTCCTAAGAAGGGTGACCACTCTATTCCTTCAAACTACCGACATAACACCCTAACCGCCTCTATTGCTAAAGTTTTTGAAACTTTGCTCAATGTTCACTTCTTGAAACGCCTTGAATCTGACTCACTTTTCTCCGATCACCAGTATGGCTTCCGCAAGCAAAAATCCACTGGTGATCTCCTGTCCTATCTTACTCATGTATGGTCATCTTCTCTGAAGAACTATGGGGAATCCTTTGTCGTCGCCCTTGATATCTCTAAGGCTTTTGACAGAGTCTGGCACAAGGCTGTGCTGGCCAAACTCCCTGCCTATGGCTTTACTCCTTCTTTCTGCTCTCTGATTTCCAGTTTTCTTACTGACTGTTTTATATCTGTAGTTGTTGATGGTGTGACATCTAGTCCTTTCTCTGTTACCAGTGGTGTTCCACAGGGCTCTGTTCTTTCACCTACTCTATTCCTTCTCTTCATCAATGATCTTCTACTATCCCCATCTTCCTCTCTTCTTCATGCCTTAGCTGTTGATTCTACCCTTCACTTTTCTTCTGCCTTTTTTTCACAGCCTTCATCTGATACTCGTAATCAGACTCGTATCACTCTTGCTTCTACTCTCAACTCCGATTTGCAGAGAGTATCTGAGTGGGGCACTCAATATTTAGTTAAATTCAATGCCTCCATGACACAGTTTATGGCTATCTCTTTATCTTCTTCTCCTCCTGATAACCCTATTGTCTTCGAAACTAACGAAATTAACCCTCTTAATTCTATCAACATATTGAGAATCCATATAGCCTCTAACTTGTCTTGGAGGAATAACATAATCCAAATTTCTAAATCTCCATCCACAAAATAAGGGGGTTTTGTTTCGTTTTCGTCATTACTTTTCCTCTTTACAGTTACTTAAAATTTATAAAGGTCTTATCTGTCCCTGCTTAGAATACTGCTCACACATCTGGGGTGGTTCTTTTTATACTTATCTCCTTGATTGGGTTGAATCTAAGGCAGTCAGACTCTGTAATGATCCTTCTCTTACTTCTAATCTGGATTCTCTCTCTCTTCGCTGTAAGGTATCTTCCCTTTCTCTTTTCTATCGCTACTACTTCCATCGCTGCTCTGATGAGTTGGCGAGTTGCATCCCTCCCCCACTGTCGAGGCTGCGTAACACTCGCCAAGCGGCCTCATCTCACAGATAATGTGTGGAGATTTGTATTTCCTAATTCTTAAGACGTTGCATCCTTCAAAAAGCAGATCTATCGTCATCTCAGGGCCTAGCTCTCCATATCTCTGGGTTCTCTGTACTTTGACTGTTTTTCTGTCTGTCGTTTTCCCATGCGTGACTTTACCTCATATTTGCCTTGTCCTTAATCTTTTTCTTTTCCTTCGTCTTGGTATTTTTTCGTGGCCGGGCCTATATTGATGAGGGCAGTTTCTGACTGTCCTGGTGTCACACTCATAAAAAGAAATTAAAGCCGGATGTCCTTTTTAATGCCAAGCGACGTGCATTTCCACAGATATATATATCACCCAAAATATATTTTGCGATTGCTATATAGGATTTTTCTCTTAGAAACACGCCAGAACTACAACGTTTAAGAGAAGAGAGAGATGCAGCGTATATTGAAAAAGTATAAAAGTTCTAAATGAGTAATTTTGCAATTAAGCAATAAATGACTTATTATGTTTCACGAAAATTCATCTTTGCAGATACAAAGATTAACATAATTAATACTGACAAACTAACATTACCTCACGTTTACGTTAACTTTGCACACAATATCTAAATTACATATGAAATCTCCACTCACTTCTTGTAGCAACTTAAGATTAAGTTTGCCACAGCTTACTCTTGTGATATAAATAGTTATTAAAAAGAGTAAACTGAGGTAATTCTTCAATACTTAGAGGTTTACACCATCAATTTCATCTTAAAAACTACTACCTCAACTACCTAATAAAGTATCCTGATCGGGCCCCTGCTTTTGACCACGCTTGAAATGGTGCAGTTATGAGAATTAGACAAAAACGTGTCCACGAGATATATATATATATATATATATATATATATATATATATATATATATATATATATATATATATATATATATATATATATATATATATATATATATATATATATATATATATATATATATATATATATATATATATATATATATATATATACATATATATATATATATATATATATATATATATATATATATATATATATATATATATATATATATATATATATATATATATATATATATATATATATATATATATATATATATATATATATATATATATATATATATATATATATATATATATATATATATATATATATATATATATATATATATATATATATAAATATATATATATATATATATATATATATATATATATATATATATATATATATATATATATATATATATATATATATATATATATATATATATATATATATATATATATATATATATATATTTATATATATATATATATATATATATATATATATATATATATATATATATATATATATATATATATATAGGTTTGTATGTATTTATGTGTGTATGTATGTAAGTATGTATGTATGTATGTATGTATGTACGTATGTACGTACGTATGAATGTATGTATGTATGCATGTATATATATATATATATATATATATATATATATATATATATATATATATATATATATATATATATATATATATATATATATATATATATATATATATATATATATATATATATATATATATATATATATATATATATATATATATATATATATATATATATATATATATATATGAGTAATTTCTTTACCCCGACCGGGAATCAAACCTAGGCCTTATGATTACTAAGTCAAGGCGCTACCACTACACCGGTC
>JAXCGZ010009061.1:0-13808 GCA_037179515.1 Halocaridina rubra
GTGTCTAATGACGCTATGAATCCCAGTTCGGCGATGAAGGTGTTCAAACCAGCTTCTACTGGCTTTAAATTCCTCCAGTTTAGCACCACTAGAAGTCGGAGAGTGTGCTACTAAATCTTGGTGGATGTGCAAAGCCTTAGCGCATATTATGGCCTCGCTAATACTATCGCCAACCATCTGTTTTTCATTTATCCACAACAGTAATAATTTTTCTACCTTTTCTTTGTTAAAAGTTTGACTCCCTTAGCCACTGGCTAGTACAGTGGTAACGCGCTGGCTTCGCATTCACGAGGTCGAAAGATCGGTTCCCGTCCAAGACCGAGAGTTTAAGCTGTTTACTGGCAGGAACTGCTGTGGTTGGTCACCACAGTGGGGAGTTGGGGCTTGCCCTGGCTGACGAATACCCATTGTATTGAAATGGAAATAATGTGTGTTTGTTTTTTGTTTCTTTTGTAATTCTTTTGGTTCCTATGGGGCGGGCTTACCTATGGGAGAATGCCCTTCAGGATAGCTGTGGGGGCGGACCAAGCGAGGAAGACAATCGCATTTATAGTTCTGATATTTCCGAGTTTCCAAAAAATTAAGTAAAATTTGTGTTTCTTTGGATATGATTTTTATCACTGATAGAGAAAGAAAGGAAGATAATAAAAGAGACTGAGAACAACAGAGGAAGAGAACGAATGAGAAATAGAATGAGAGGAATGATTGACTGAAACTTTGTGACATATGCCCTTTAAAAGTCTGAACTTTTTACTTGCTAGCAAAACCATTGAGACTTTGATGGTCATGTCTGCAGCGGATCACCCTGTTTACGTTTGATTTTACACTGAAGCCCATCCACGCAGTGGAGTATATATGAAAGGAAAAATTTGCCATAAGCCATCAAATAACCATAGAATTCTGTGGCAACTTGACTGGCGCCTATTTAATTGGGAATAAGTCTGCAGATTTAGAAAACTTAGCATCGACCTATAACCAAAAATCACCTTAAAATTATAAAAAAAAAACCTAATACATCAAGCCATACAAAATTATGTACAAAATAATTGTAAAGTTTATATATATATATATATATATATATATATATATGTATGTATGTATGTATGTATGTATGTATGTATGTATGTATGTATGTATGTATGTATGTATGTATGTATGTATGTATGTATGTATGTATGTATGTATGTATGTATGTATGTATGTATGTATGTATGTATGTATGTATGTATGTATGTATGTATGTATGTATGTATGTATGTATGTATGTATGTATGTATGTATGTATGTATGTATGTATGTATGTATGTATGCATGCATGCATGCATGCATGCATGCATGCATGCATGCATGCATGCATGCATACATACATACATACATACATACATACATACATACATACATACATACATACATACATACATACATACATACATACATACATACATACATACATACATACATACATACATACATACATACATACATACATACATACATACATACATACATACATACATACATACATACATACATACATACATATATATATATATATATATATACTGTATGTATATATATATATATATATATATATATATATATATATATATATATATATATATATATATATATATATATATATATATATATATATATATATATATATATATATATATATATATATATATATATATATATATATATATATCCACAGTGTTGACCCCAACCCACGAAAATAATCCGTTCCAAAAAAGTGTACTTGGGTTGGAAAGTTGGCTGGATTTGATTTTCCCATTGAATAGCATGGAAATCCAATTAATCCATTCCAGGTCACCACAGAAATTCATTTTAATATTTTTTCAGTCATGAAAACTAGTAAATATAATACAGGTTATTAGCAATATACTCTGTAAAAGGAAAATAACATACATAACTAAGTAAAATAAAATTAATAATAGAAATACAGTACTGTATTTACCTTTGTGGATGATTGTTGCTGGCATGCATGGATGGTGATGGAAGGGGAGGAGGATGGGGATTTATTTTTTGGAAGGTGAGTCCCCTTTCATAAAAATGTTAGGGACTTCTTCTGATATAGGCTGTATTTCTGGTGTTTTCTCTCTCTTGGAAGCTGCTTCCCTGACTACTGGGACAAGGATATGATCCAGAGAAATTTTTCTTTTTCTTCTTTGGTAAAGTATTCTAAAAATATTCATCGCATTATCATTCACCATATTCACTACTCAATTGCCCACAGTTTTATCTGGGTGATGATTCGCAATTAAAGCATGCACATCATTCCACTTACTAAAAATTTCTTTCAATTCTTCACTGGACATCTTTACCCCTTCCTCCGGTGACTGCTTCTCTTGGAGAATCTTCACCTGTTCACGTTGCAACTCAATAATTCATCCGTGGTAAGTTCTTCTTTGTGGTCCTCCACTAGCTCCTCCACATCCTCCTCATTGACCTCCAAGCCCAAACTTTTGCCCGTGGCCACAATTTCATTCACAGTTTTTATAGCTACTCCTGCTTGAAGCCCTCGAAGTCTCTATCAGTAACACAACCTGGCCAAAGTTTCATCCAGGCGGAGTTCATTGTATGATATGAGACCTCCCTCCATGCTTTTTCAATGAGGCCAGTGCAGTGGAGGATATTAAAGTGATCTTTCCAGAAATCACGAAGGATCAAACCCGTGTCATTGGTGACCTGGAAACACCTTTCAAAAAGACCCTTCATATAAAACTTTTTAAAATTAGAAATTACCTGCTGGTCCATGGGCTGGAGGATAAGAGTGGTGTTGGGAGGCAGAAATTTTACTTTAATGAAGTCGTAATGTATAGTGAGATCATATTCCACACCTGGAGGTTGGGAAGGAGCATTATCCATTATGAGGAGACACTTAAGAGGCAAATTCATATCCTCAAGATATTTCTTCGCTGCTGGCGCAAACACTTCAATCAACCACTCTAGGAATAAAATCCGCGTGACCCAAGCCTTTGGATTTGACCTTCACATTACTGGGAGGCTAGCCTTCAATACGTTATTGCTTTTAAAAATGCGGATTTTCAGAGTGGTAAACTAAAAAGAGGCTTGATCGTACAGTCCCCATTAGCATTAGCGCACAATAAAAGGGTAAGCCTGTCTTTCATTGGTTTGTGGCCAGGCAATGATTTCTCCTCTTCAGTTATATAGATTCTTTTGTGCAGTTTCTTCCAATAGAGTCCCGTTTCATCACAATTAAACACTTGTTGCGGGATATAACCTTCACTCTCGATATATTTAGCGAATTCCTTTACGTAGGAATCCGCTGCTTTTTGGTCGGAACTGGTCGCCTCTCCGTGTCTAATGACGCTATGAATCCCAGTTCGGCGACGAAAGTGTTCAAACCAGCTTCTACTGGCTTTAAATTCCTACAGTTTGGCACCACTAGAAGTCGGAGAGTGTGCTACTAAATCTTGGTGGATGTACAAAGCCTTAGCGCATATTATGGCCTCGCTAATACTACCGCCAACCATCTGTTTTTCATTTATCCACAACAGTAATAATTTTTCTACCTCTTCTATCACCTGTGACCTTTTCTTCGTTAAAAGTTTGACTCCCTTAGCCACGTCAGTTGCTTTTAAGATCTCTTTATTCTTTAAATTAGTACCGATGGTGGATATCATCATGTTATATTGCGTGGCGAGATCGGACACATGCACCCCATTTTCATGTTTTGCAATTATTTCTTTTTTCCTTTCCACTGTTATGCGTCTGGGGTGTTTGACGCCAAGTTCACTAGCACTTTTAAGTTTCTTAGGAGCCATAATAAAGGCTATATTTAAAGAAAAACTATGAAATATAAGCAAGATCTGTAATAAAATTACGAACAAGCCACACAGCGTGGGCACCAATGCAGAACTGAAAGGAAACGAGAGTGACCGAGTGGAACCCACGTGGCGGCCGAGAGCAGCCGAATGGGACACGAGGTGGCTTGGCCAACACATTTTTGTTCGTGGGTTGGGGTCAAATTTTGTTCGTGGGTTGGTTTGTTCGTAGTTACTGGCGTTCGTGGATTGGGGTCACCGCTATATATATATATATATATATATATATATATATATATATATATATATATATATATATATATATATATATATATATATATATATATATATATATATATATATATATACACAGTGTTCCCCCCCTTATCGCGGTAGTTCGGTTCCGGGACCCGGTGCGAGACAGAAAAATCGCGGAGTAGGATCAGCCTATATGTACATAGATATTTTAATTTATTTTTACGTTTACACTGTATAAACCCTCCCTGTACTGTTAGCATACCACCCTTTACTTCATAAATAACACCATACAGCATAAATATATATGAAAGTGATAGATAAAATTACTGTGAATGAAGTGGTAATTACATGACATACTCATGTACATAGGTATTTTACAATTATTTTTACGTTTACGTACTCTATAAACCCTCCCTGCACTGTTAAAAAAACACCCTGTACATTATAAATAACAGCAAGCAACGTAAATTTTTATGAAAGTGATAGGAAAACTTACCGTGAATGTGATGATGACGTGACATACATAGGTATTTTACAATTATTTTTACGTTTACGTACTATATAAACCCTCCCTGCACTGTTAAAAAAACACCCTTTACATTATAAATAACAGCAAGCAACGTAAATTTTTATGAAAGTGATAGGAAAACTTACCGTGAATGTGATGATGACGTGACATACATAGATATTTTACAATTATTTTTACGTTTACGTACTGTATAAACCCTCCCTGCACTGTTAAAAAAACACCCTCTACATTACAAATAACAGCAAGCAACGTAAATTTTTATGAAAGTGATAGATAAAATTACGGTGAATGAGGTGATGATGACGTGACATACATATGTATTTTACAATTATTTTTACGTTTATGTACTGTATAAACCCTCCCTGCACTGTTAAAAAAACACCCTTTACATTATAAATAACAGCAAGCAACGTAAATTTTTATGAAAGTGATAGATAAAATTACGGTGAATGAGGTGATGATGACGTGACATACATATGTACGTGATAGGTAAACTTACCGTGAATGAGGTGATGATCAGCTTTCTTGACCCCGGAGGAAATCATTTCTTTGCCTCGTCCTTTTTGATGTAGCGCACAGTAGATTCATTGATGCCAAAATAGCGGCCGACATCCACAAACCTTTTTCCTTCTTTCAAGATATCTAAGAGTTTCACTTTATCTACAGTGGTTAACATTTTCCTTTGCTGCTTAGGCTGACTACCAGAAGCCTTAGAAGGTGAAGGACCTTTATGAGGCATTGCAAAGGTTAAATTACGCATGAAAACACAATCACAAGCAAAACGTATTAATAAGCACAATGAGAACAGCGCACACGTGAGTTAGACTGAGCGAGTGAGGCGGCACATTGGAAATTGGAGGGAAAAGCAAACTGCAATGAAAAAGCCAATCAGACCCCATGATACAGAACATATTGAAAAACAATTCTGTGATTCGTCATCTGACCTTTCAGCCAATAGCATTCCATGAACTATCTCACGTAGGTGAGAGCCTTTTCGTTTTCCGAAACGCTGATAGCGGTATCGTATTTTACATGGTGCAATACTGTTAGTACTTTATGTTTGTTATTTTTTACTGTTTTATTATTCTTAGGCTAGGAAATACTTGTTTTATCAATAAAATAATGAAAATTTTAATATTCACTAGGTCACGTAGGTGAGAGCCTTTGCGTTTTCCGAATCGTGATACCGGTATCGTATTTTTCATGGTGCAATACTGTTAGTACTGTATTTATGTTTTTTACTATTTTTTACTGTTTTATTATTCTTAGGCTAGGAAATACTTGCTTTATCAATAAAATAATGAAAATTTTAATATTCACTAGGTCACGTAGGTGAGAGCCTTTGCGTTTTCCAAAACACAGATACCGGTATCGTATTTTACGTGGTGCAATACTGTTTACTATTTTTTACTGTTTTATCATTCTTAGGCTAGGAAATACTTGTTTTATCAATAAAATAATGAAAATTTTAATATTCACTAGGTCACGTAGGCGAGAGCCTTTGCGTTTTCCAAAACACTGATACCGGTATCGTATTTTACGTGGTGCAATACTGTTTACTATTTTTTTACTGTTTTATTATTCTTAGGCTAGGAAATACTTGTTTTATCAATAAAATAATGAAACTTTTAATATTAACTAGGTCACATAGGTGAGAGCCTTTGCATTTTCCGAAACACTGATACCAGTATCGTATTTTACTTGGTGCAATACTGTCTACTATTTTTTACTGTTTTATTATTCTTAGGCTAAGAAATACATTTTTTATCAATAAAATCCTGAAACTACTGGAAATATAAATATATATGTTAGCTCACGTAGCTGCGCCCCAATACATTGTACGCTATCGGACACAATTTCGCATGATGCAATACTGTGAGTTATACTGTACGTACGTATATCTAAATTTATGTTTTTTACTATTTTTTACTGTTTTATTATTCGTAGGCTGGGAAATAAATTTTTTTTTCAATAAAATAATTAAAATACTGAAAATTTTTATTTTTTCAATATTTTAATATTTTTGCGTATACCCATAAAATAAAATAATAATTTATAAAAAAAAAACGCTATACAGTGAGAACGCGAACCAAGAAACGTGGTACAGCGGGGGAACTCTGTATATATATATATATATATATATATATATATATATATATATATATATATATATATATATATATATATATATATATATATATATATATATATATATATATATATATATATATATATGAATCATTTTTTACCCTGACCAGGACTCGAACCTAGGACTTATAATTACTAAGTCAAGGCACTACCAACTACACACCACAGAATAGAATGCGTTCATTCCTAAGTATAGCAGATATAAGCTATAAGGTTGGATTCCTTTTAACCTTTTGTGGTGTGTAGTTGGTAGCGCCTTGACTTAGTAATTATAAGTCCTAGGTTCGAGTCCCGGTCGGGGTAAAAAATTATTCATGTTTTCACATATGTAATGTGCTTATTTGGTTATATATATATATATATATATATATATATATATATATATATATATATATATATATATATATATATATATATATATATATATATATATTTGGCATTAAATTTTCTTGTATACATATTTTGTGGAATATGAAAGCTGTTTTTGCATATGCAATTTTCTTGTATAACTTTTCCAAAGTTCTTACAATAGCTTTCTCATTATTGCTGAGACTTTGCAATAAGTCAGAAAATTTAATAGAATTCATAACGATTCATACAGCTTCGTACATTATCAAATGATTATCTAGTTGGTAGTGGATGGAGGTTATATATGATATGTAATATCCACCTTTAGTTTATATTCATCAGAAAGATTCAGTAGCTTTGCTAAGTTTCCAGAGTTGCTGGAGGATGGACCTCAAGCATCCTTATCTCTGGCCTCTGCTCTTTACTTTCAGAGTTGGCAGAGTAATACAATTTTCCATTTGCACGTTCATCGAAGGATCTAACTTTTGTATTTAGAGAGCTTCCAGAATTTGCAGACGTCGAAAATGTTTTTCTGTATGTAGTATCTTCATATTTTCCCCCAACACTCTACATGTGATGGAGGTCTGGTGTTTTTTCATCATATGATTTTTGGGGCACCTTCTTGTAAGTGAAATGTTAGTCTCTTTGTCAATTTAGCTGTTGTCATACCAATATAAGACGATTGAAGACTGCAGTCTTCATAGGGGCAAGTATATTGGTAGATTAAATGACTTTGTTGGGAGAGTCTTTCGTTAGTTGTGGGTTTGTTTCTAAATACAAGCTCTCTCGTCTTTTTTGTTTTGTAATATATATAGAACTCCACTTTCTTGTCCGGACTAGTACTTTTTACTCCTCGTCTAATAATCTCTTTCATTGCTTTTTCTTCTTTCTTGTAGTCACTATTCATGATGCCTTTATAATACAGCTTTATATTTTGTTTATTTACCGTTTCTGTAGAGGTTGTTGAGTACATTTCCATTTCAAAATAGTGATCGAGATGCTCTTATATTTGCACATTTACATCTTTATTAGAGTATCCATTATTAATAAGAACTTGTGATGATCTTTCTAATTCTGCATCTACTCTTTGCCAGTCAGAGCAGTGAGTAAGAGCTCCTTTTATGTAAGCTTTAATTATTGTTGTTTTATATCTCTGAGGGCATTCACTTTCTTGATTTAGGCATATTCCTAAGTCTGCTTCTTTACTGTGAACTTCTGTAGAGAAGGTATTGTTCTTCACTGTAAGGTATATGTCTAAGAAGGGGAGTGCACCATTCATATTAAGCTCATGGGTAAAGTTTAATGTGGAATTTACTGTAAGTTGACTTCTAAGTTCCTTGAGCTCTTCAATAGTACTAGTACATACAAATATATCTTCTATGTATCTACAGTATATGTTGGGTTTTTTAATATTTTCGAATACTTTTTCCTCTAAATTTCCCATATTGAAGTTGGCAAATAAAGGTCCAAGAGGTGAGCCCATAGCTACACCATCAACTTGTAAATACATTTCTCCTCCAGGGCCTCTAAATGGTGCTTCCTTAGTACATATTTCGAGAAGTGTTTTTAGAGCAGGTTCAGGTATATTAAGTTTTGGGTTTTCTTTGTCTCTGAACACTTTGTTGATGATAATCCGGTTTGTTTCATTTACTGGCACGTTATTGAAGAGGGATTCTACATTTAGCAAGGCAATGATTCCTTGTGGATTTGTTCCTTTTAATATATCAAGGAAGTCCGTCGATGATGTGATGCTGTATTTACTTGGGATGTAGGGTGTTAAGAGCGAATTTAATGACTTTGCTAATTCATAAGTAGGAGTTCCAATCTGGCTTATAATTGGTCTAAGTGGATTATCGACTTTAAGAGTTTTTACATTTCCGTAGGCGTAGCCTAAATCATAGTTACCTTGAAGTTTTTTCTGCATTAATGGCAGTAATGGTTCTGCTAACTTTTAGATTAATGTCTTCAACAGGATTTTTAGTAATTCTTCTAAATTTTGTTTCATTGTTTAGAACAGTATCCATCTTCATTAAATATTCTTCTTTAGCCAATTTTACAAATACTGCTGCTTTATCTGCTTTTCTTATGATGATATCTTCTATGCTCCTAAGTTGCTTGACTGCTAATTTATGTCTGTCTTCAATAATATTACTATTGTAATGATCTCTTCTTTTGTGTGCTTCAGCAAGAGTTGTGGACGGAGAGACTCAGATGTAGTGATTTCTTTGTTGTCTTCAAGGCTCTAGATTTTATCAAGCAGCATTTCTATATCCAGTCTCTTTTCATTTGGGCGTGGTTTAAAGAGGAAATGGCATATTTAAACCAAAATTTAAGAGCTCTTCTTGATCTTGCATTAATTCTTAGTTTGTGAGATTGATATACCCTTTTTTGGGCTTTGCAAATATAAACTAAAGGTGGATATTAGATATCATATATAACCTCCATCCGCTACCAACTAGATAATCATTTGATAATGTACAAAGCTGTACGAAATGTTATGAATTCTATTAAATATTCCGACTTATTGTATAGTCTCAGCAATAATGAGAGAGTTATTGTGAGAACTTTGGAACAGTTATACAAGAAAATTGCATATGCAAACAGTGGTCATATTCAACTAATATATATATATATATATATATATATATATATATATATATATATATATATATATATATATATATATATATATATATATATATATATATATATATATATATATATATATATATATATATATATATATATATATATATGATGGATTAGCTGGTAAGGCAGTAGAATTAAAAGATAGGATTCACAACAGTAAGGCAGATATAGTAGCAATTACAGAGACTAAGTTGAGTGAGGACATAAACAGTGTCACAGTTTTTCCTAAGGGCTTCAGAATACTAAGGGTTGAAAGATCTGAGAGGACTGGTGGAAGGATAGCACTGCTCATAAGTGAAAGGATTCAAGTTGAAGAAATAAACTTGGCTATAGAAAGTGAGTTCAAGGAATTTCTTGTTGCTCTCATAAATACTGGGCCAGAGAGCATTATAATAACTGTTGTATACAACCCACCAAGGAATCAAAATAGGCTTGAAGTTTATGAGGAAAGTCATATAGGTACTATTGAAGTCATAAACTCAGTTGTTAACATGGCACGGGAAAAAAAATGTAGGATTTTGATTATGGGAGACTTTAATCATAAAGAGATAGATTGGATAAATCTTGACCCACACAGTGGTGAGGACTCATTCGGGGCAAGATTCCTAGATTGCGTACAAGGGAATTTCCTACACCAACATGTAATGGAACCAACAAGGGCCAGGGGTGGGGATGAGCCATCACTACTTGATCTAGTGTTCACAGATAATGTGTTGGATATTGAAAAAATTGAGTATGAACCACCAATTGGAAAGAGTGACCACTGTGTGTTGTTGATGGAGTATATCATTGAAGATATTCTTCCTGAGAATAGAGGCACTGAGGACATGAGGAGGAACTATCCGAAAGGAGATTACATCAAAATGAATGAGCTTTTTGCAGTTCTTGACTGGAGAACCTTATTTTACAACAAATCTGTACAAGAAATGTATGACATCTTTTGTGAGAAATATGGGAAGATAGTAGATTGCTGCATAGTACAGTGGTAACGGGCTGGCTTCGCATTCACGAGGTCGAGAGATCGGTTCCCGTCCAAGACCGAGAGTTTAAGCTGTTTACTGGCAGGTGGTTACTGCTGTGGCTGGGCACCACAGTGGGGGGGCTGGGGCTTGCCCCGGCTGACGAATACCCATTGTATAATGGAAATAAAGGTTTAAAGGTTTATGCTGCATACCTGTCACCAAAGTAGGTGTAATTCATGCCAGAGAGAAATGGTTCGATAATGGGTGTAAAAGAGCTAAGGAGTGGAGAGACAAATGCTGGAAAAGGTATAGGAGGAGAAAAAACATAAATGCCTGGCAAACCTACAAAAGAGCAAGAAATTACTACCTAAGTAAAAGGAGAGAGGCAGAGAGAGACTATGAGAGGGATATCACCAGGAAGGCTAAAGAAAATCCCAAGCGTTTCCACAGCTTTATCAGAGGAAACTGAAGGTAAAAGAACAGGTTTTAAGGCTAAAGAGAGTGGATGGGAGCATCACTGAGATGGATGAAGAGATCTGCAAAGAATTGAACAAGGAGTTTCAGTCAGTATTTACAGTAGAAAATACCCCACCCCCTCAGATTGCAGTGATAGAAGCTCAAGGGCCGGTATTAAAGAACATCAACCTTACAGCCACAGAGGTATGCAAAGCGCTGATGGATTTAGATGTTCATATAGCTACAGGTCCTGATGACATATCCCCTCATGTGCTTAAAAAATGCGCAAACTCAATATCATTGGCACTAAGTATCATATTTAAGGAGTCACTGAAGTCGGGGGAGATTCCAAGATGCTGGAAACAAGCAAATGTGATACCTATCTTCAAAAAGAGAAGGAGGGATACGGCTCTGAACTATAGACCAGTTTCCTTGACCAGCATAGTTTGCAAAGTTATGGAGAAACTACTAAGGGGACATATCTCTCTTCACTTGGAATCCTTCAACTTTTTGTCAGTGAGGCAACATGGCTTCAGAGAAGCTATATCAACAGTAACAAACTTATTAGAATTTTATGATGAGGTATGCCAAATCTTACAGGAAAGAGAGGGCTGGGCAGATCGCATATTCCTAGACTTCCAGAAAGCGTTTGACACTGTTCCACATGGGAGGCTTATTAGGAAGCTGCAATCAATGGCTAGAATAGGTGGAAATGTTTTGGAATGGATAAAAACTTACTTAGAAGGAAGGGAACAGAGGGTTAGAGTAAGACACTCAGTGTCTGAATGGAGAAGAGTTAGTAGTGGAGTTCCACAGGGTTCAGTTGTAGGGCCATTTTTGTTCCTTGTATATGTAAATGACCTACCAGAGTCTGTAAATTCATTCATGAATATGTTTGCAGATGATGCAAAGATTGTGAAGAAAGTAAAAAACGAGAACAATGGTAGAGAACTTCAGGAGGATCTAAATAATCTGCATGAGTGGTCAGAAAAGTGGCTAATGAAATTCAGTACTTCAAAATGTAAGGTAATGAGAATGGGTACAAGTGCAAGAAGGCCCAAGCTTGACTACTCGGTGGCTGGAGTACAACTTCAAGAGACAGAAAATGAGAGAGATCTAGGAGTAAACATACTGGCAGATTTGTCTCCAGAAATACATATAAATGGCATAGTAAGGGCAGCATATGCATTCTTATCAAATGTAAGGGTAGCCTTCAGGCACATGGACAAGGAAATGTTCAGAAATATTTATGTAACCTATGTGAGGCCAAAACTCGAATATGCAGCCCCCTTTTGGAATCCGCACTTGAAAAAGCACATAGCTAAGCTTGAAAAAGTTCAAAGACACGTCACGAAACTGGTGCCAGAAATACGCAATCTCAGTTATGATGAGAGGCTGAGGGAATTAGACTTACCATCACTCGAAGCTAGAAGAGTGAGGGGGGATATGGTGACAGTATTCCTTCATGGTTATGATAGAGTGGATAGGGATCGATATTTTGATATGGGTGGCTCTAGAACTAGAGGTCATAGTTTGAAGCTTGGTAAGAAAACTTCTTTGCAGGATGTAAGGAAATACTTTTTCAGTGTAAGAGTAGTTGATAATTGGAATTGGCTAAGCGAGGAGGTAGTTAATGCTATCTCAATCCATAGTTTTAAGGACAGGTATGATAAGTATGACTAAGTATAAAATGGAACCGATGAGGAGACGGGAAGATACGAGCTTTGGGCTCTTTCCCGTAAACACAATTAGGTAATCACATACATACATACATACATACATATATATATATATATATATATATATATATATATATATATATATATATATATATATATATATATATATATATATATATATATATATATATATATATATATATATATATGTGTGTGTGTGTGTGTGTGTGACACCAGGACAGGCAAGAAAACTGCCCTCACTAATAGAGGCCCAGGCACAAAGAAAACATTAAGATGAAGGAAGAGAAAAAGGTTAAGGACACGGCAGTGATGCGGTAACGATACATAAAGGAAAAGGACGCGTTGAAAGAATAGTCAAAGTACTGAGGACCTAGAGATATGGCAGGATTAGGCCTTGAGGTGATGATAGATCTGCTTTTTGAAGGAAGATAGGTTATAAGAATTAGGAAAGACAAAAGGAGGAAGAGAGTTCTAAGGTCTAGAGGTAGATGGGAAGAAGTAGTTGCTGCACTGACCAATCCGTGAGCTACAAATTTCCACTCAGTACCTGTGAGACGAGGCCTCTTGGCGAGTGTTACATGGCCTCGGCAGTGGGGGAGGGATGCAAATCACCAACTCATCAGAGCAGCGATGGAAGTAGTAGCAAAAGAAAAGAGAAAGGGATGATGCCTTAAAAATTTTATAAATATTTTACTTATGTACTCTGCTGTAAATTTCTATTGTACTTTATAAAATCACCTGGTTCGGTTCCGGTTTTACGTCACGGACTCCCTTATCAACCAAGGGCTAGGACGGTTGCCTTCTTGCGAAGGACTTGTTTTGGCAGATGTAATCCTTGCACTGAGTGCATGCCTTTGCTAACCTCAGACCGTGACGGGGCGCGAACCCTCGACCTGACGCCTCAGAGTCGGAGACGCTACCGACTGAGCCACGGCGACTACATACTTTA
>JAXCGZ010009062.1:0-2500 GCA_037179515.1 Halocaridina rubra
ACAAGATTCTTCCCAGCACAAACAACCAACCTGGTAAAGAGTTGCAAAACAGCGAAGAAGATATAGAGTCAATCTCCACTACTCCTAACAACACAGCAACTGTCACTAACCAGGACACCCAAATTATATCTTCCAGCACAAATAACCAACCCAGCAATAGACTGCGAAACAATGAAGAAAACAGAAAAGACAAAATAGCAGCAATCTCTACTCTAAACATTCCATCGAAGTCCTCTCCCCCACAGCCACAGTTGCCAAATAATGCAAGTGCAAGGGTTACAGCTCAAATATATATTCGCATTCCTGGCAACCCCTTTGAGAGAGAGATACGTAATACACTGACAAATCAAGGCATTCCTTCTGAAGAAGTCTTGATTAAGGAGCTTTATCGCACACCAAACTGGGTTTCCTTCGCAATAACGATATCGAAAGGATTTGAATATGTGCCTTACAAACTGAATCAATGGCCTACAGGCACAAGTGTCCAGCCATTTCGTGGGAGCAAACAATGGTCATACCAAAATAAACAGCAAAGAGCAAATGGAACAATCCCCTATATGCGAGACTACAGAAAGAGACACGATACAAACCTCTCTTATCGCCGTCCAAGCACAAGAGACTTCTCCTGGAGTGATGGCTCTTACAACCCTAGACACTCACCTAGGCATACAAACTTTGGGAAGGCCCGATCATACCACGGCACGTACTCAAACCAGCATTACACATCCAACGGCAGGTACAGACACCAGGATCCATGGGCTAACCCCAGAACACACTACAATGATGAATTCCCAGCAGAATCATACAGTCGAAACTACAACTATGACTATGGATACCACCCCAATGAAACATGGTAATACCTCGTCTCCTGCTGTTGCTGTTACTGCTGTCGATGTGAAAGTTACTTGTAAATATAATGATAGATTATCTGTCGTACATATAAATGCACAATCCCTGTTATCCCATATACTAGAAATTGAACATATGCTTGTACAAGAAAATATTGATGTTCTTTGCATTAGCGAATCATGGCTGTATCCGTCAATTAACAATGCATTTATTAATATTCCTTCATATAATATTTATCGCTATGACAGTGGTAGAGGTGGAGGTGTATGTTTATATGTTAAAAATTATTTGAAGGCCACTGAACTAAATCTTGAAACTGAGAAGCACGAAGGAGTGGAAGATAAATGGATCTCTGTCCAACATAAAAAGTTTCCTTCTATTATCATAGGCTGCGTGTACCGCCACCCCAAAGCCTCGGTAACCTCTTTTAGCTATATTTTGGACGTTTTTAAGGAGATAATTTTAAAAAACAAACCAGTTTTTATATATGGCGATTTTAATGATGATCAACTAAAAAGAGAAAATAAAATGAGTAGACTTATTAAGAATTTAAATCTAGAACAGATTATAAATAAACCAACTAGAATCACTCCCACTTCAGTTTCCCAAATCGATCTAGTAATAACAAACTCCAAACATATGATAACTAAGTGTGACGTAATGCCAAGCCCTATAGCAGACCACGAGGAAATTGTAACGTCCCTAAATATTCGCAAACCAAAGAGACAACCAATCTTTAAAACATTCAGATGCTTAAGAAATTATTCACAAGAATTACTTTGTAGTTTACTTATGAATGAAGTACATAAATTAAATGAAATTCTATATACCGATAATATCAATAAACAAGTAAGAATTTTAACCAGTGTCCTATCATCATGTATAGATCGATGTGCACCACTCGTGACAAGAGAAATATTTCGTCCCCCCGCTCCTTGGATAACAGATGACATAAAAAACATTATGAAAGAAAGAGACAAACTACAAAATGAAGTAAAGCTACAAAGAGATAATATCCCTTTAAGAGAAAAGTTTACAGAGCATAAGAAACAAGTAAAATCATTATTAAGTAACAGTAAGAAACAGTATTACAAAAATGAATTTCAAAACGCTAAAGGCAATATCTCTGATACATGGAAAATTGCTAAAACCATGCTTTCCAATAACTGTAATAAAAGTAGTAACATATCAATTATACCCGATGAGGTAGATGTAAGTGCTAAAGCAGAAGAGTTCAATAATTTTTTCGCTGAAGTGGGGAAAAAAACCTTTGAAAAAACAAAAAAAGAAATAATAAATGAAATCAATAATAGTAATGGTGGTAATAATAATAATAATGATGATGGTAGTAGTAATAATAATAGAAATGTTCATAATGGTGTAAATAATAATGATGGTGGTAGTAATGGTAATGATAATAGTGATGATGGTAGTAATAATAATAATAATGTTCAAGAACATAGTGCATTCAATAGAAGTAATGATGTCTTTAACCCTACTACAGTAGATTGTAATACAGTAATCTTAGTAATAAAAAATCTGAAAGACTCTAATGCATATGGATCAGATGGAATTTGTTTTCGTTTTATTAGAGATTCATTATTTGTAATAGCTTATTATCTGACGGTAATAATCAATACTTCCATAGTTA
>JAXCGZ010009062.1:7500-12500 GCA_037179515.1 Halocaridina rubra
GAGCTAGCAGGTGCGAGAAATCCCTTTGGCCGTGTCACCTTATACACAATCTTCCTCCACTCATTTTTATCTCTTTCACACTCTCTTCCCTGCTCCACTGACATTCTTGTGCATCCAGTGCCCTTTTTACGCCACCCATCTAATACATCTTTTTATTTCTTCCAAAATTCTCAGGCAAACTCCTTCCCCACCTTACATCAACTTCTCTCTTTGCCTCCCTCACCACACGCTTCGCTAACCTCCTCTTTGCACTATGCCTTTCATACGCCTCTACATTAGCTACCTGCAACCATACTCCAGATGCCTGATTTTTTCAGCCACTACTGCATTCATCTGCTCATTACCACCATATCACTACCTTTCCTTTTACTTCCACCAGTTGGTTTCATTCCATGCACTGTCTCTGCACACTTCAAAACTCCTCCTTGAATCAACCCTATTCTTCTTCCACTCCCTCCTCCACTTTCTCTTTCACTACATTCCACAGATTCCTCAGACTAGCCTTATACTGACAGTCTTCTATTTCTTTTTTAGTTCACTCGCTTTTAGCACTTGTCTTCCTCTCTCGCTTCTCCTCTTTCTCAACTTTTCTCCCACTCTCACTCTACTTTCCACTAAATAATGATAAGATAATCCACCACTAGCTCCTCTCATTCATTACTCTTCCAATCAACCCTCCTGTGCACCACAACATAATCCATTAATGCTCTGTCAACTACTCTACCATTATCTACTTTCACCCACGTATACTTGTGCACATCCTTCTTTTTAAATACAGTATTAGCAATCAACATCTCTCTCTTTCAATACACATTACTATCATTTTATCTCCACTCTCATTCCTACCAGGTACTCAGTACTTCCCAATCACACCATCCATTGGCCCATTCCCTACTCTAGCATTCAAATCTCCCAGTAACACCACATTCACATTTATTCCCAAGTCTGCCACATACTCGATCAATTTCATCAAAAAAATATCTCTCTCTTCCTCATTTCTTTCACTACCAGGGCCATATGCGCTCACAAACGCCCAAACCTTGCATCCCAGCCTCATTTTAGCCACTGTTATTCGCGATGATACTTCCCTCCATTCTGCCACACACTTATTTATCCCCACTTACTAACAGAGCCACTCCCTCTCTTCCTCTCCCTCTCTCAACTCCAGACCCCCTACCTACCACACTCCCAAATGTCACCTCACCATTCCCTCTCAGCTTAGTTTCGCTCAGTGCAAGTATATCTTTTTCTCCATAACCATACTCCCTATCACCTCCCTTTTACTTTAATTTACACCACAACCACACACATTCAGAGACCCAATTACTAGGGCTCTGGCTGGATCTCTCCTGCCAGATTATCCCCGCATGTCTTGGCCACTCGTGGAATGAAAACATACAGAGGGGATTGACAGTCCCCCTGCTCCGTCCCATTTAGTCGACTTTTACAACACGCAGGGGAACATGTAAGAAGTATTCTTAACCCCCTCTCTCAGGGGGTATCCCCTCCCTCAGGGGATAATAATAATAATAATAATAATAAGAAGAAGAAGAAGAAGAAGAAGAAGAAGAAGAAGAAGAATAGTATCATTATTATTATTATTATTATTATTATTATTATTATTATTATTATTATTATTATTATTATTATTATTATTATTATTATTATTATTATTAATGATATATTATGCACTCAATATAATGTTTTTTTAATGTCAAACGAAGGATTTTACCGTAAAATAAAATTTGTAGCATTTTTTTTTTTATTCTTCCACTTTTTTCATCAAGTGTCCATAGACAGTAATTCATGAGGTTTTTTTTCTTTCATTTAGTTATACATCAAGAACTATTTATTCTGTTCCTGGAGAGGTTCTAAGAGAGCATTTCCTCAATCATTTCAAGAAGCCAGGTGAAAAATACAGCCTCTGAAATTTTTTTTCGATTAACTGATCAATACCTTTTACCTTTTTGTTTTTATTTTTTTCTTTGTGTATTGAACTTACTTTTTTTTACTTCCATTTAATTGTATTTTTTTTAGACTAGAGTTAGCATGGCGTTAAAAAGTCTGATGAGTTCTCTTATCTGAGATGAATAGTAATTAGATGTGTTCATAGTAATTTGTAGTCAAAAACAAGAACTCTGTTTTAAAGCTTATTGGTTCCGAGTGAGGAGAATTTTAATTGCTTTTAGACTGATGTTTGCATAACTTATCAAAAAATTATATTTAAAATACATGTTAGCATACCAAGTATATATATATATATATATATATATATATATATATATATATATATATATATATATATATATATATATATATAGTATATATTTCTTTTTGGGGGGGAGGGTATTAAACATGTCCAAAATGTGAGTTGGCTATTTTCAGAAAAAAAGTTCTGAAAATCTCTCCACATATAAGCAGTAGACATAACTTAGAGAAATGCAACAATTTTCTCCGGTGATGATATTGAAAATAGTTCAATATATAAACGACTGATTAATCTCATTCAATACTAAGCATTCTCAGAATGAGAATGGATCACATTTAGAATGAGGAAACCTTGATGGGATCTGTAATTTTATCAGTAGACTGAAATAAGGTTTATAGAACACCCTCATCTGATGAAAATATCTGATTACAGAGGAATAATACATTTTATTCAATATGAAGCAGGTGGTTCAATTTGAAAATCGATCGAACAGAACATAAGATCAATCAAGTAAGAATACTTTCTGGATAGAAACGTCCACATTCTCTTAACCAAGAGAAATATGGATATTTACAACTCTTTCTCCAGTTGAATAGGGTCAGTGATGATTGCTCCTAAAGGGTTTTATGGCATTCACGCAGAAACAGTACTCAACTTTACCTGTCCAAGACAAGACATGAGGATATAACAGAAAGAGGGTTGGGGGAAAGTCTTCATTTGGATTAGAAAAGTCAGGTTATGTACTTCAAAATTTGTCTCTTGTGCAGTATAACAGAAGAGGCTTTAGTCTAAAGGGGGGTTTACATGGATAAGCGGTTCGTCGAACGCGGTCCGACAGACAAGTGTTTGAAGTGATGTTCGAACGTGTGAACGGGGTATTTGGTTGTCGAACACGGAACGTGTTCGACAACCAAATACCCCGTTCACACGTTCGAACATCACTTCAAACACTTGTCTGTCGAACCACGTTCGACGAACCGTTTGACCGCGTAAACCCCCCTTTACTCTAGATTCAACAGTAGTACTGCAAATCAGGACAGATAAAGCCCTTTTACAACTGGAGCAGATGTTCGTGCCAGAAGTTATCATGGCATTTGTACAATGCCTTCAGCCAGAGAGGAAGAGATGCCATTTTCAGAATTGTAATCAGGCTAGCATATACAGTTGCCGTAATCTTCCTTGTAAAGGGATGGCCGAATCAAACCACATACCCATTCACAAGAAACCTCACCAACTCCATCCCTCACAGAAATGTATAATACCTAATAAATAAAAATCGCCACTTCCAATGTTGCCCTAAAAATAACCTGATATGACTTACGTGTACATGCTCCTCCATTATGTGCAAAGACTTTTTAATACGTGCATATTTCAGCTGACTCACAGTACTTATACACCTTTATATTGCACGAAGCATAAATATGCAAATATAAGTTTCTTCATGAATAGTGCATATAGATGTATAACCTTGGCACCACATTACATACTGAATACATAATGTTATTCCGGAGGTAGATGCAAGCACTTTCATAATTGTTTGTGAATATAAATGCATACATACATACATACATACATACATACATACATACATTTGTACGTAATACCAATTTACGAACATACCAATACCCAGGGCTGTATGTATGTGCCAAACCTGTTTATATGTATGCATATGTCCCTTTGTTATTAGTGAATGTCAACATACTGACAACCAATGCATATTTGCATTAGATAATCAATTATTTTTTTTTGTATTGACAAACAGGTTATGTTATATATAGACATATATGTGTTTGTGTGCATGTGTATATTTGAAATTATTCCCTGTTCTCTTCCTTGCTGATATAATTTAATTCAAGGGCTGTTGAGGTGTATTTGGGTTGAGGGGACTCCTGTAATGTAGAAAAATTATTTATTTGTTTGGGACTTATTGAATATATATTTAAATTTATAATAGTTCTTTTATTATTATTATTATTATTATTATTATTATTATTATTATTATTATTATTATTATTATTATTTATTGTTATTAAGAATATTATTATTACAGTAGTTGTTGTTATATTGTTTTGCATGTAATTATTGTTTATTGTGTAATCCTGTTATTTTTATTGCTGTTACAAGCAGAAAATCGTTAATTTCTCTGCAAATAATTATCCTGTAATAATAGTTACAGCAATAGTAGTAGTAGTAGTAGTAGTAGTAGTAGTAGTAGTAGTAGCAGCAGTAAAGGTGAACTCTTGCAATATGCAAAACACCGAATTCGTCTCTTTAAATGAATCCAGTTACCTGAAGAACAAACAAGGAAGTCTCTCCGAAGGTGACATTGGCTCTCTCTCTCTCTCTCTCTCTCTCTCTCTCTCTCTCTCTCTCTCTCTCTCTCTCTCTCTCTTTCTCTCTCTCTCTCTCTCTCTCTCTTTACCATGAACAGACACACCCTGCATTCCTCTCTGTCTCTATTGTCTTTTTTCTTCTTCTTCTTCCTCCTCCTCCACCTCCTCTTCGCCGCAGTGAAGTTCTTTGTCATGACTTCCTCCGCCATGAAAGTCGAGACAGAGAAAGAGAACGAAGAGAATGACGATGATGATGATGAAGGAATAAAAAGGAGGGGGAGGAGGATGTTGAACAGAGAGAGAGAGAGAGAGAGAGAGAGAGAGAGAGAGAGAGAGAGAGAGAGAGAGAGAGAGAGAGAGAGAGATGTTTTCCCGTGATGTGTTTCATAGACTTATTGATTATAATAGTAATCCCACATTTTGCACCTCATGTCTCTCTCTCTCTCTCTCTCTCTCTC
>JAXCGZ010009063.1:0-12500 GCA_037179515.1 Halocaridina rubra
AGGCACATGGACAAGGAAATATTCAGAAATATTTATGTAACCTATGTGAGGTCTAAACTTGAATATACAGCCCCTTTTTGGAATCCGCACATGAAAAAGCACGTAGCTAAGCTTGAAAAACTTCAAAGACATGCCACGAAACTGGTGCCAGATATACGCAATCTCATTAATGATGAGAGGCTGAGGGAATAAGACTGACCATCAGTCGAAGCTAGAAGATTGAGGGGGACATGGTGACAGTCTAAATTAATTCATGGTTAAGATAGAGTGGATAGGGATCGATACTTTGATATGGCTGGTACTGGAACTAGAGGTCATAGTTTGAAGCTTCGTAAGAAAACTTGTTTGCAGGATGTAAGGAAGTACTTTTTTAGTCTAAAAGTAGTTGATAATTGGAATTCGCAAAGTGAGGAGGTAGTTAATGCTAACTCAATCCATAGTTCTAAGGACAGGTATGATAAGTATCACCGAGTACAATATGGAATCGATCAGGAGACGGGAAGATACGAGCTTTGGGCTCTTTCCCGTAAGCACAATTAGGTAATAACACACAAACACACACACACACACATACACACACACACACATACACACACACACACACTATATATATATATATATATATATATATATATATATATATATATATATATATATATATATATATATATATATATATATATATATATATATATATATATATATATATATATATATATATATATATATATATATATATATATATATATATATATATATTCTCGCTTACACTATTACAGGATATTTTTTCCCTGGATGAGTTTCAGCTCTGGCTAAGCCCTCGCCCATGCCAAGGCTAAATCCTCTTTACAAGGGCATCCCCAAGGCTAGAAAAACTAAACAAAAGATGATTGTACATCTTTCATTAACATCTTGTACATTAAAGTCACGCTTCACACCTCTATGCTGGTTACCAGAATCAATAATATTTGCTCATGTAACTCCAAAACTTCAAAAGGCAGACTGCCTGATTCTACGAAATTCTTCTTCTTATTTTTTTTTGTATTATTGTGACACCAGGACGTTAAAAAAAAAAATAAAACCACTCATCGGGCCTGGGCACGAAGAATACATAAAGTAAGGGGAAACAGATGGGGAGTGTAATAACTTGTCAGAATTGAAGGGATAATAAGATATGTGTAACGCATATAGCGTTGCCTTCCGTGGATCATACATACAAATAATAGTTTGTGGTTTTGTATTATCTGTTTTCATATGATATAAGTAATAATAATTATTTCTTTTTATTATTTGCTTTGATGAGTATATGCATGCCTACATATTTTTAGCATTACAGTTGCTCTCTTTTCCTTGGTCTGTACAAGGCATGTGACATCATTTGTGAGAAAAATGGGAAGATAGTAGATTGTTGCATACCTGTCACCAAAGTAGGTGTAATGCATGCCAGAGAGAAATGGTTCGATAATGAGTCTAAAAGAGCTAAGGAGTGGAGACACAAATGCTGGAAAAGGTATAGGAGGAGAAAAAAACATAATTGCCTGGCAAACCTACAAAAGAGCAAGAAATGATTACCTAAGTAAAAAAAGAGAGGCAGAGAGAGACTATGAAAGGGACATCACCAGGAAGGCTAAAGAAAATCCCAAGCTATTCCACAGCTCTATCAGAGGAAAACTGAAGGTAAAAGAACAGGTTTTAAGGCTTAAGAGAGCGGATGGAAGGAAGCATCACTGAGACGGGTGAAGAGATCTGCAAAGAATTTAATAAGGAGTTTCTGTCAGTATTTACTGTAGAATATTCCCCACCCCCTCAGATTGCAGAGTTAGAAGCTCATGGGCCGGTATTAGAGAACATCATCCTTTCAGCCACAGACGTATACAAAGCGCTGATGGAGTTAGATGTCCATAAAGCTACAGGTCCTGATGATATATCCCCTCATGTACAGTATTTACAAAATGTGCAAACTCAATATCAGTGGCACTAAGTATCACATTTAAAGAGTCACTAAAGTCAGGGGAGATTCTAAGATGCTGGAAACAAGTGAACTTGATACCTATCTACAAAAAGGGAAGGAGAGATACGGCTCTAAACTATAGACCAGTTTCCTTGACCAGCATAGTTTGCAAAGTTATGGAGAAACTACTAAGGGAACATATATCTCTTCACTTGGAAGCCTTCAACTTTTTGTCAGTGAGACAATATCGCTTCAGAGAAGGTAGATCAACAGTAACGAACTTATTCGAATTTTATGATGAGGTAAGGCGAATCTTACAGGAAAGAGAGGGCTGGGCAGATTGCATATTCCTAGACTTCCAGAAAGCATTTGACACTGTCCCACACAGGAGGCTTATTAAGAAGCTGCAAGCAATGGCTAGAATAGGTGGAAATGTCTTAGAATGGATAAAAACTTACTTATAAGGAAGAAAACAGAGGGTTAGAGAAAGACACTCAGGGTCTGAATGGAGAAGAGTTAGTAGTGGAGTTCCACAGGGTTCAGTTTTAGGGCCACTTTTGTTTCTTGTATAAGTATATGACCTACCAGAGTCTGTAAATTTATTCATGAATATGTTTGCAGATGATTCAAAGATTGTGAAGAAAGTGAGAAACGAGAACAATGGCAGAGAACTTCAGGAGGATCTAAATAGTCTGCATGAGTGATCAGAATAGTGTCTTATGAAATTTAGTACTTCAAAATGTAAGGTAATGAGAATGGGTACAAGTGCAAGAAGGCCTAAGCTTGACTACTCATTGACAGGAGTACAACTTCAAGAGACAGAGGATGAGAGAGATCTATAAGTAAACATACTGTCAGATTTGTCTCCAGAAATGCATATAAATGGCATAGTAAGGGCAGCATATTTTTTTTTCCTCAAGCAAATGTAAGGGTAGCCTTCAGGCACATGGACAAGGAAATGTTCAGAAATATTTATGTAACCTATGTGAGGCCCAAACTTGAATATGCAGCCCCCTTTTGGAATGCGCACTTGAAAAAGCACATAGCTAAGCTTGAAAAAGTTCAAAGACATGCCACAAAACTGGTGCCAGAAATACGCAATCTCAGTTATGATGAGAGGCTGAGGGAATTAGACTTATATCCCTCGAAGCTAGAAGATTGAAGGGGATATGATGACATTCTTTAAATTCCTTGATGGTTATGATAGAGTGGATATGGATCGATATTTTGATATTGCTGGCTCTAGAACTAGAGGTCATATGTTAAAGCTTTGGAAGAAAACTTCTTTGCAGGATGTAAGGAAGTACTTTTTTGCTGCAAGGCTAGTTGATAATTGGAATTCGTTAAGCGAGGAGGTAATTAATGCTAAGTCAATCCATAGTTTTAAGGACAGGCATGATAAATATCACTTAAGTATAATATGGAAGCGATCAGGAGTGGTAAGATACGAGCGCTGGGCTCTTTCCCGTAAGCACAATTAGGTAACACCCCCCCCCCCCACATACATATACGAATAGATATATTTTCCACAGACACGCAAGGTCTATAATCATTTATGCAATTGGAATGGCAGAATCGAAGCAAAACCTTGTCTCATTGCGGGAGGAAATTGAAAAGGGAGAAAGTGATGCCAGATCGTCTCGCTCCACCCCATTTAGTCGAGTTTTGCAACAGAGTTGATAGGGAGTGATATTTGGATATGGGTAACTTTAGAACTTGTGATCATAATTTGTATATTCGTAAGGAAACTTATTTGAAGAATGCAAGAAACCACTCTAAAAATATAGAAGCAATTTATTATTGGAATTCACCAAGCAAAGAAATTGTAAACGCAAAATATGTTTATAAGCTAAAGCAAATATATTTTAAGCAGTGGAGAATCAACAATAGAACCGACCAAGAGATGGGGAGTTAAAAGCCTAGATTTCATTCCCCTAAGTAGAATTAGGTAAACGCACACACATTTACACACATGTACGTATGAAGATCATTACTCTATGTGAGATATTTAACCTTTTGGACTGATGTTGTGTACCTTTGATTGTTAGTTTAAGGAACTGGCTCGTTTACTTCGTTATCATTTAAATCCCAAAAAATACATTTCTTTTTATTCTAAGATTGTAGCTTTTTATTTTAACTTGCTGAAATTCATGATATTTATCACTGAGTTTATTATATGGAAACATCTTAGATTTCCATTTGATTTTTCCAGGGATTTTTGCCTTTAAATGTAGCTAAAACTCTAGAATACTAAACTATTGCTGCGAAGATGCTTATATATATATATATATATATATATATATATATATATATATATATATATATATATATATATATATATATATATATATATATATATATATATATATATATATATATATATAATATATATATATATATATATATATACCGAATTTGAGTATTCACTAATTTCATGCTACGGCTTAAGTATTCTTGAAAGGTTGTTTTACACCAGCTGCTTTGGCTATAATAATCTTCTGACCTGAGAATTAGTTGGAGAAAGCATTTTCTTGAAGCCTTAAAAACAATATTTCGATCTGGTTCATATTTTCGGAGCAGCATGTCTAGAAATACACTAGGAAGCAATGGGGAAAATATTTCATGGCAAATTGCTTATGGATTTACATATATTTATAACTTCTTTAATAAGAAGAAGTTATATGGCCAACCATATTAGCATCTCTCTGTGGTCTAACTTATCTTATACCTTTCTTCCAACACCTGTTCTCGACCTGCCTCACATTATTTTTGCACTCTTATCTGTAATTACGACACCTGTCATGCTTCTCAAACATTCACTTTGGTCTTATCATCCTCTCTTGCATTGCAGATCTCTGTGTCGTAGAATCATAGAAAGCAGAAGTTTTGTAGAAGTAATAGATTTTTAGGAGAGCTGTTGTAAAATCACCTGACGTAAAAAGAAATATTGCAAGTTCAGGTGTTACGTCACGGACTCCCTTTTCTACCAAGGGCTAGGACGGTTGCCTTCTTGCGAAGGGCTTGTTTTGGCAGATGTAATCGTTACCCTGAGTGCATGCCCTTGCTAACCTCAGCAAGTCATACGTATATATGGCCTTTTAGAAGAAAGATCTGCTATCTTTTTTTTCTGTAACTGTTATTTGTTCCCTTAGATCTGAGAGATCGTTCTAGATACCATCCTTCGCAATTTATTGATAAAACTAGGCATCTGTGGAACTCCTGGTCTTTTGGTGCTCACATTTCCTATCCATTAAACACATCGACTATAGTTGCCAGTGGGCATATTCATTCTGGCGATCTGTCTGTTCAGGCTTTTCCAAGGGAGTGCTTTATGGTTTATCCTCTTTTTGATAAATGTCATTAATAAAGCTGCAATACGGTTTTACTGTTGTTTTATGTAGCGATCGTTAAGCTATTGTTAATGATCTCCTCAAGACCTATTCACCATGTATCCTTGAGATTCAGGAAACAAAATTGTTGCTAGATGCAAAAATAAGAAAGCATTTTCTTGATCAGATCAAGAAAATGCTTACTTGTTTTTTTGCATCTAGCACAGTTTTGTTTCCTGAATCTCAAGGATACATGGTGAATTGGTCTTGAGGAGATCATTAACAATATAGCTTAACGATCGCTACATAAAAGTTCAGTAAAACCGTATTGCAGCCAAGTCTTGCAATTTCTTAACAAACTAAGAGTTGGACTATTGTATTTTCACTCCAACTTTATTTGCATATTAGGAGCATACTCTCTGCTGAAGACAAAGCAGATATGCTGCTCTTAAGGGCTAAATAGACGATCAATATTACTGACAGTATTTCCCTGTACTGTCATTATTACTGTCGGTGTATCCATCATATGGACGTAGTAGTTCACACCAATAGAATAGTGTCAGTATTTTTACTGACAGTAATAATGATCGTCTGTACCCCCCTTTAATGAAAAAATCTAACTCTTCTACTCTCCGTTTCCTACCCATTATGGCCATATTGAACTGCTGCAATGTGTCTAAACTCAAGAGGATATAATCAAAACGGATGCCTGCACAACTTCAACTGCAAATAACACTTTCAGACCCCGACATTCAAAGTATCCTGGAACATCATGAACGATACATAATCATACCTCCTTAACCTATAGAGGAAGAACAGATCTCGATTCCATGAGCTGGTCTCATTTCTAGTGAGTCTCTCCTTATTAAAGACACACATTCACACCCTAACATCGATGTCAACACTACCTTTCATTTACTTCATGTGATTTGAGGTAATTTCCCCCAAAAGCACCGCTAGCTAATTCATCAACCTCCAATTTAGTAAATACAAGTGTATGAAACTATTCCGCGATAAACTAGGGTCTATCTTCTACACATCTCGACTCTAATACTGGCAGACTGTCAGTTTGGTTTGCCACTTCACATACTGCGATAAAATTAAATAAATTGTAATTGCAGATTTGCAGCAATCACCTTACATTTACACTGTAGCGAGGGCCACACCAAGATAATATGTCTTAATTGTGAAGTTTATTAAGGACTATTATGATACAGCGTCGAAGATCATGGGTTTAATTAAAACAAGATGAAAACAATTGGTTTCAGTATGGAAACTTAAGGTTTAGAGGAGAGAATGTCAAGTTGAAGATAAAACCGGGAACGAGGAATGATAGAAAGTTCTCATGAGTCTGTCATAAATAGCATTCGCTTAATGAAGATGTTGCCAATGCTAGGGACAGACATCCGTCTAAGGAGATATGTAGTGGGTTACATATTGGTATGCCATACAAAAGGACTCGAGTGCGGGCCTGCCTCTTCCTGCGACAGAAATCTGCAAATTTCACTCTGCCATAACGAGATGAAGAAATGACTGCAGTGACGTCTGTCATTTTCTTGTCCCTGCCGACTAAGCAGGCACCATTAGGGCATAAACCAACATTTCAGGCCGTTTATGGAAGTAACTATGCAATCATGTAAAGGGGGGTTTACACGGTCAAATGGTTCGCCGAACGCGGTTCGACAGACAAGTGTTTGAAGTGATGTTCGAACGTGTGAACGGGTTATTTGGTTGTCGAACACGTACCGGGTTCGACAACCAAATACCCCGTTCACACGTTCGAACATCACTTCAAACACTTGTCTGTCGAACCGTGTTCGACGAACCATTTGACCGTGTAAACCCCCCTTTAAGCATATACTTGTCCAAAAGACTTGCGTTAATAAAAAGTGGTTAGAGTTTTTAATAGATGGAATAAATGCCTATTTGGAACTATTTTGTATTTCTTCATTTCCGACTTTTTCTTTTTCTGAAGTTTTTCCCACATTTATTATTATTATTTTTATTATTCTTCTTATTATTTTTAGTTATTATTATTATTATTATTATTATTATTATTATTATTATTATTATTATTATTATTCCTGCAATATTTATTGCCATTGTTAGTACTGCAGTATTAACACAGACATATAGTATTTTATTGCACTGTAAGTTGCCCATGCAAGAACAGGAGACAAATAACTCCCTGTATTGTTGTATTTCATTAATATGAATAAATAAGTACACACACACACACACACACACGTGGAAGAACGGTTATTTGAGGTCGCACTGTATAAACTTTTGATTTGTATCCAATGGAGATTTGATTATTTAAATAGCAAGATTGCATTGGCAGGTCATTACAACTGGTAATTCATATAGCTTTATAGACTTAAAAACGTAATATGGGCTTACTCGGTTTTTTATTTTTCAATATGTTTTCCGATTTACATACTTATATTGTAATAGATTACGGATTTTTAACATATAGTTGTGAGTTAATACATGCAGAAAATTTAGTTTTTTTTTTATATAGACTTGCTATTTTGAAGTTGAAATTAACGATTGCAAACGATAACAGATTGTACAAGAGGGTTTCATAGAGGTTCTGGTTTCTTCGCTACGTCGAGGTGATCCGTCGGTAGCTTCTCGGGAAGAGAGTAAATCAATACTTACTTCCTGTGTTGAGCTCTGAGACTGCTCCAATAAGTAGCCTCAAAACTCCATTGTATTTATAAGACTGGAAATGTTCTAAGAGTCTTAATATTCCATTCATTTTAAGTCGGCAAAGAATGACCATATTTAGTGACTTTATTAAATTGTTCTTAAAACTCCCTTAGCCCCCAGGGAGGATCGAACTCCCGACCCCTGGTTTACAAGACCAGTGCTCTAGCCACTGAGCTATGGAGGCACTTGGAATTTTGCTCTAGAATGACTGGAAGCGATTCCCAGTCATGGTTACTCTTAATATGGGGATTTCGTTATAGACAAAATCAAATGAATATTGAATTGGATTGCATTTAATAACTGTTGTTTCCAAATTACACTGATTACTAATGCCAAGGCTTAAGTGATACGAAGATATAAAATATATTTAAGGGAATAATATCTTGGTGACATGAAAGAGAATTGTGCGGATGCCAAAGAAAAAAGGCAAAAAAAGACAAATGGTTAAGTTAGAAGTAACAGAATTAAGAGGACTGAGGTAAAATGGTAGGGAACTGGTTTCTGGTCATCAAGTCGACTCTATTGTTTTGGGAATGCGAAGCTGCGAATGGTGGAGGGCTTGCTTGTTCAAGAAGGCTATATATATATATATATATATATATATATATATATATATATATATATATATATATATATATATATATATATATATATATAAAGGATAATTCTGGGCAAGGGACAATTTATTTTTATTTTTTTAAAGGGATGCCTTTGATTGTCGACGTTACAGGTGTTCCATATGCATTTGCTGAATGCATGAATCTAATTATAATGCCATCGAAGCAGAACTGGACCTTAAATTAGAATTTTACAAAAAAAAGGCTAGCATAGGTAAAAGTTTCGCGGATTACAAAGTTAGTTGAAAATGTTTAGCAAATAAATTGTGTCCGCTCTTGTCAACAATTAGTCTCTTGATCAGAATAGGGCGATTAGTTATATATATATATATATATATATATATATATATATATATATATATATATATATATATATATATATATATATATATATATATATATATATATATATATATATATATATATGAATGATTAAAACACGAGACACTTGAAGTTCAGCTAATTACCTTACATCAAAATTAAAATTAAGGATACTTTTTTTTGTCGAAAACGGTTTATTTATTTATTTATTTATTTTTTTTAGTACTAATGATAAAAAGGTGTTTGGATGAAGATGAAAATGCACTTCATTATGTAGATACTTCAAAACAACAGAGACTTAAGGGGGTTTACTCTGTCAAACGGTTCGTCGAACGCGGTTAGACAGACAAGTGTTTCAAGTGATGTTCGAACGTGTGAACAGGGTATTTGGTTGTCGAACACGTGTTCGACAACCAAATACCCCGTTCACACGTTCGAACATCACTTCAAACACTTGCCTGTCGAACCGCGTTCGACGAACCGTTTGACCGTGTAGACCCCCCTTTAAGTAGGGCGGGGAAAAATGGTAGTAACCTCACTGCTTTGATATTATTTTAGAAATGCGAAGCTTTGATTGGTGAATGATGCCTTATGGTGAATATGTTATTTTGCTCGGCCATTCACTTATTAGAGGATTGTGGCCTTTGTGTGTGTGTGGGTGTGTGTATGTATAGATAATAATAATAATAATAATAATAATAATAATAATAATAATAATGATAATTTTCATGTATATATATTGTACTTTTTTCAATTTATTTTCTTTTCCAGTGATGTTATGTAATAATATGAAGTATGAGTTTTGCGTTGCTGCGCAACCCCTTCGTAATAAGAGAAGGGGTATGTACGCTATGAATTTTGTGGAAAAGCATCATGGCGCGCCAGCCACCAACAATCTTATTTTCAATTTTCAGAGATCACAGCATGGGGTTCCTCAGATTGACATAACATGATTTTAATTAGAAATTCTTTAATAATCATCCTTCTCACGTATCTACATCACACTCTTCCCTTCCCTTCTTTGACCTTAGCGGGTGTTCCTTTTGAGTTCTTTCTCACTGCAGTGTCTTTATTAAGCCCTCTTGCCTTCGCCCTCCAATTCATAAACAATGAAAGGGAGGGACAAGAAAAGTGGGTTTCTCTAAGGTTTCCCACCAGGCTGCGAAGGTAACCAACACTATTGATGCTCTTGGGTTGGGTCCTGGATCACTGGCAGTGCATTCGTTCATTTAGAGAGAGATAGATAGATAGATAGAGATAGCGAGAGAGAATGTACACACGTTTGTATTTAGTTATTCTTTTTCAAGTACACGTTTTTCCAGTATGTTAAACAGCTTCATTTTTACTCAGAGGGCAGGTGTCAAAGATGCTATCTCACACACATTCACTATCAAACTAATGAAATTCAGTACTTCAGAATGTAAGATAATTAGAATGGGTACAAATGCAAGAAGGCCCAAGCTTGACTACTCAATGACAGTAGCAGAACTTCAAGAGACAGAGAATGAGAGATCTAGGAGTAAACATACTGACAGATTTGTCCACAGAAATGCATATCAATGGCACAGTAAGGGCAGCATATGTTTTCTTAGCAAATGTAAAGGTAGCCTTCAGGCACATGGACAAAGCTATGTTTAGAAATATTTATGTAACCTATGTGAGGCCAAAGCTTAAATATGCATTACCTTTTGGAATTCGCGCTTGAAAAAGCACATAGTTAAGCTGGAACAAGTTCACAGACATGCCACGAAACTGGTTCCAGAAACACGCAATCTCAGTTATGATGAGAGGCTGAGGGAATTAGACTTACCATCGCTCGAAGCTAGAAGAATGAGGTGGGATATTGTGACAATTTTTAAATTCCTTCATGGTTATATCAGAGCGGATATGGATTGATATTTTGATATGGCTAGCACTAGAACTAGAGGTTATAGTTTGAAGTTTCGTAAGAAAAAGTCTTTGCAGGATATAAGGAAGCACTTTTTTAGTGTAAGCGTAGTTGATGATTGGAATTCGCTAAGCGAGGAGGTAGTTAATGCTAACTCAATTCATAGCTTTAAGGAAAAGTATGATAAGTATCACTAAGTACAAAATGGAAGCGATCTGGAGACGGGAAGTTACGAGCTTGGGGCTCTTACCCGTAAGCACTATTAGGTAATTACACACACACACACACACACACACACACACACACACATATATATATATATATATATATATATATATATATATATATATATATATATATATATATATATATATTATACTGTTTGAGGTTTTGTTTTAAAAATATACAGACCACGAGGAGAAGGGTTGAATAGAGTATATGCATAACATACAGATGGCTTTGGAATGCGTACTGTATATGATATTGCCACCCGTATGTTATATGTTTTTTTTATGGATGTATGAAATTTTCCCGCGAGTCCAGAATTTCATAAGAAATTCAGTAATAATACGATATATAAAGCTCTGAATGCTATACTATTTTAGTAATGCCTTTAAGAGATGCCACATGTACTGACAGAATACGAATCAGATTTACACCTTACCTTTGATGATCTCTATTGGAAATTTTATAATCCAGCACCCAACCCTCTACAATACCTAGAATGCTATTGTAGATCTTCCTTGAATTGCAGATATTACATCTTGTGTAAATTAGGTAGTCACCGTGGCTCAAGCGGTAGCGTCCGCTACTCTGAGGCGTCAGGTCTAGGGTTCGCGCCCCGTCACAGTCTGAGGTTAGCAAGGGCATGCACTCAGGGTGACGACTACATCTGCCAAAGCAAGTCCTTCGGAAGAAGGCAACCGTCCTAGCCCTTGGTAGAAAAGGGAGTCCGTGACGTAAAACCGGAACATCTTGTGTAAATTAGGACAATATTAAAATATATTTTACTCTCAGCAGTGAGCTCTGGAATAGCTGTTCGTTGATCGAGTCCTGTCTACGCAATCGGAGACCGCAGACAGTGACTCAATATCAATTTACAATGGAAATTTTTTTTTAGAGTTCAGTGGATTTCTCTATTTTGGTCTTTTTTCATTATTTATGAGATGGATAATTCCTACGTTCCTTTAGAAGGAAAAAAATATAGTAAATTATTGATACATACACATAGACATAAGCCTCATTCCCCCTTGTAAGGGGGGTGGCCGAGCCAAGAAACGCGCATTCACCACGATCCACATACACACCTCAACCACTCCTCTCAGCTCCTTGGGATAGAGGGTTGCCACGTCTCCCCCCTTCCACCCTGTGATAACTCACTGAAAACTTAAAAGCATGCGGATTATACTTCCGAAATAAGGACATTTAAGAAGTCACCGCCGCTAATCATTTTATATTTCGGATTGCTGGATTGTAATGATGTGCTTTATCTGGTCAAGAGTAAAGATTTTTCTGCTTCAAAAACGTTAAAAAAAAGTTTTTTATTTTTTTACTGCACGTTTGAACTTGTAATAAAAAAAAAACATACATTATCAAAAAAGATTGCTGTAATCGAATATTATATGCAGTGTTCCTTTAAAGCTTTAGAAAATACATACACTTATACAATTCTTTGTCATAGA